>JANZLX010000009.1:22411112-22430419 GCA_025531955.1 Erythroxylum orinocense
AATCTGCTCTGGTTAGGGAGGAATACTATATTCCTATACGGTAGTGATATATACACTACCATTATATTGCAATAATAAAGTAAAATTCTAGTATTCTAAGGTTAGAGTCCTAACAAAATGATTTCTTACAAGTTCAATGTCTTGACGTGAAACCTTCCTGCCATCATTGTTTGAAGCAGATATTGAACCAGAGTCTGTTACAGGAGCCTCTACTGAGTGATCATTTTGTTGGCCACTTTGGGAGTCGCGTGAAACTTGATTTGAGGAATGTTTTTCTTGTGTGCTCTGAAACCAACGGAACTTCTCTTTAATATACAAACAACATTAAGTGAGAGTTAAGGGGCATCAAAGAAGTAACAGATAAGGACACAACAGTTTATGGCATTATCATATCTTGTGCTCAAGTATGTGAATTCAGCATTCAGCAAGTGAAAATCATGGTAATGTCAATATCCAAAAGTTCAAAAGAAAATCTTTTGAGACCAAAATTCAAATTAAAGAATTGTTAGAACTACATTACTATCAATTTCATCCCCTGAATAAATTTGCCGTGATCTCATGTCCATGTACGAACATGAGATGAGCGAGACACATAGGGCATAGGTTTTTGGTGGTAATGGATGACAATGAAAAGAAAGCATCAACATCACCATCACTAGAAGTTGGTCAAAACACTAGGAAAAAAATCCTGCTTTTAGCACAAGCTACGTGAAGCATAAGAATCAGTAAAATTAAAAAATACTTGCTCAAGAAGAATTAAAGAAAATAAATGGTGTAAATGAATGCAAAAGAGCAAAATGTAGAAGACTGAAGGCGTGTTTAAATGGGGGAAAGGCTAACTATGAAGCCTGGAGGTAAAAATAAGAACCAATTCAAACAATTACAGGAAGAGACTTGTCCACATCCAACAAGAAAGAAAATTTTGTTGCATATCAGGAGATTCAGGACACAAGATCAGACCTGTAAAGTCTTCATTCCAACTGACTGCAGATTGATGGCATCTCTATTTTTCAACTCTGACAATTCCTGGCTGCTGCTGAGATAATTTGGTTCACCAAAATAGAAACAAGATCTTATGTTTCAAGGAAACCCACAGGTCGAGGCAGTTTAATCTGGAATACCAAAAACAGAAGTAAAACAAGGAGAAAAATCATGCATTTACTAGACACATGGAAAAATTCAAAACTTCTGAGTAGACTGAACACAGGCACTAAAGAATAGTTGTAAGCAGAATTTAGAGCAATCAGAAATTTTAATCTCCTCAAAACACTTTCACGTCTTAGTGCATTCAGTGAGTATAAGCATTGATCAACACACATTTATACCATCTACATGGCATCATGCCTTTCCCTCCAACAAAACAAACACAAGCATTCTCTGGTACAATTACCCATGTTACATCAAACTACACATCAGCGACAGAAAGGAAAACCCACAAAAGGTAGCACCCGACTAGACATCCTTAATTGGTTAAAGGTATCTTTTTTTCTACATCAACAAATTAAATCATATTCGATATTCAACGACAGCAGGGAAAAGTGAAATTCCATGCTTAACAAGACGCAGAAAATATTCAAAACAACTGTCCGTACATTTTGTTGCTGAGAAACTATGTACGAGTATAGTACATCCGGCGGGTACTAACTCGCGACTTGTAATTAACCAGATCCAGAACCTTTAATAAGCATCAGAATCTAAATATTCTGCTTCCACCAGGAACTAACATAATAATTAAATAGTATTATTTGCATTATTAATTCAACAGTAGTTTACCTGATTCAATAGCTTTAACCAAATCCAACTTGAAACAACAATTTTAAGAACATAATATTTGAAAATAGATTACAGTTTTTTCAGAATGTAAAAATAGTTTAAAAAGCCAAGTACTAATAGATTTCTCGGCGAAAAATAAAAACAAACAAAGAGGAATTCCAAAGTAACTTAAACGGACATGAACAGCAAGATCCGAAGAGAAAGAACTAATACCTTACACCGAATTCCAACTCTCCAGAGCTCCGATGCAGACGAAAAATATAGTTTCGACGAATTCAGAGCCCCTGAATATTCTTCGGAGCTCAAGATTGAATATAGTAAAACGGACAACGATTACAAGAGCTAAAAAGATATATCAAAAAGGATAATCTGGCATCAAGAACTTCAAGCTTGAGCTATCATTTTGATGATTCGCCAAGAACAGTTGAAACCAATCTTAGAATGTACTGACACCTCAAGAGAGCGAGAGACAGACATCAACAAGACGAGTTCAGACGGTATTTACATGGAGAGAAGGGAATAGTAATTGAACTGTTGAATGTACATATACGAAGTTAAAACTGAGAAGAGATGACTTGAAAATGGCGGTAGAGAGAAGGAGAGAGATGTAGCGGAGGAGAAGACAGAAACAGAGAGTAAAGAGTGGGAAAACAAAAAAAACAAAACTTACCCAACTTAAATTGTTTTTTTTTAAATCATCTTTGGACTTTTGTCATTATTGTATCATTACAATTTTTACAAATATAAAACAAAAAACTCCGTATTCAATTTTTATTTATTTTTCAATTTAATAATTTTTATTATTAAAATAACCAAATTTAGAAATTAATTTATCAATTTTATAAATTAATAAAACTCATATTTAACAGTAAAAAATTAATCGAAAACTCAAACTTTTTTTTGAATAATTTTAAAATTTTAACAACCTTCAACATCGGACCGTTACCCGATCAGGTGAAAGCGTGCATGACCCGTCAAGTTTCCAGAATGGAGTGCAAAATCAGCCTCTGCGACAATACAGGCACGGAGTTTCACTAAACTTGTAATTAAAAAATATTGCTAAATACAAATTAATTAATTAATTTTATTTTATAAAAATTGATTAATTTATAAAAATGAACAGATTAATTAATAAATTAATAATATTTAACAGTAAAAATTATTTAAAAAAATTAAAACTAAACTAAAATTGTACAATTAAATTGATAAAATGGGTTAGATTTTTTTCATCATTGAAGTGGTCCAGTCCAGCCTTAGAAAAGTTTTCATCTGTGCCTATCAAGCGTTGGAAAAGTTTACAACGAGAGATTCCGAATATCATGTGCCCCTTCGATTGGTCAGGACCACAAAATGCTGTTTGCGACTGGAGTTCTCAATTCACCGGAAAAGAGTCTCATATGCTCTTCCTTATAAGATATTTATGTTCTAATTAACACCTAATTGAAGTCTCACTGAAACATAAATTTAGAAATTTTACTATATTTAATATAAGATTTTATTATTTGTGTTTGAAAACTCAATTAATAGTAAATTTGAAAAAGAGAAATTTATTATATTTGTTTAAGACGTAAAAATATACATCAAATCTTCTATTTCTTGATTACTCTATTTCAATTTTATCATATTAAATCTTATCTATATATTTATATAAATATGTAAATAAAATTTAATAAAATATAATAAAATACCGTAATCGAAACAAGAGATCTGATCCCGACCCGAAAAAAGGGAATTAACGGTGACTTTAGTTTTAAAACGATAACTAACAACAGACAAACCTTTATTAGTAAACAGCTTCAATGATTAGCACCCGAATAAAGAAAAAAGAAAAGAAATCAATAACTAAATTATTAGAAAGAGAGAGAGACCGATAAGTCGGTCACGCATGAGAAGCGATTCCTCTTCTTTCCTTCTTATGCATGCATATCTCCACACGTCATGCCCATCATACACGCTCGGCTTACAGCTGTACGCTTGTCCACAAGTTATCGGCGGAGCGTGGCTTGCTTCTGGCCGTTCATCACATCATGATTTGGGGGGTATTTCATTGAGTCGTAAGAATCCCGTATGTCGTCAAAATGATGGGACAGTTTTGGAGTTATACGTGAGTATTTATTAAGATTTGTTAAATAATATAAAAGTCAGATTCTATATTTTTTTCCGCATAAGGAGTGCTAATTATGAATAATTAAAAAATTAAACCGATATATTCAATTGTAAAAATTTTAAAATTGTACAATATTTTGGTTCAATTTATTTTAATAATTTTTATTATTTAAAATTAGTCTTTTTTTAATTAATTGGACAGTAAAATAATACATTTTTATAAACAAAAATAAATAAATAACTTTTTAATTAAATTTGTCAAACCTTAAGCTTTTTCTTTTATCAGTTTAACTTCCGATTCTATTTTTAAAACATAGTCAATTATGTCACTCTTATTTTGCATAAATTTATTATGATATATTATATGCATAAATGAAATTTATTGAAGAAAAATGTGCTAAAATAATATATAATTCTGATTTATTTATGGATTAAAATCTTTTTAAAGGAATAATTTCTTAACAAAATTGTTACTTAACTTAAAAATTATTTTCATTTTTCTTATCAACAATGTAATGTTTCAATAGAGTATGTCTCTTAATTTATTTCAAAAAGGTCCTTAAATTTTGTAAGAAATGTTAAGAAATAAATTCAAGCTGGAATAATTTAAGAGACATACTCTATTGAAACATTACAAAATTTATTTCAGCTTGTAATAATTATGTTATTAGTTTGGTCTATATAACATTATATATTAAATGAAATTAAAAACGATTAGTTTATATATTAATCAAATATGGAATTAAAATTTTATAAAAAAAATTAAATAAAACTTGCCGTTATTTTTAATATTACTTTTATACTTTGTTGAAAATATTATTTAATAAGGTGCAAATGGCACCTTTGATTCTAAGATAATAAGACAGACAAAGAGAATGACAACTTCGATGATTCCGATTACAATAACTATCATCAAAACAAAAGTCAAAAACTAAAGCTAAAGGTAAAGCTAAATAGCCAACCAAAAAAACAAGTGTTCACTATAATTAACTCTCAGCCACAAAAGCGGTGATCCAATAAAATTGGAACTTTTGGTCCAAAGCTATGCTAAAAATTAAACATTTTTAAATTCAAACTAATATTACAAAATTGAATTAACTCTTTATTATAAACAAAACGTTATATTTTGAAAATATTATTTACTATTGATTCGGAAATGTCCTATTGAATATGGAAAATGGAGATTTTGTATATGATAAATAACAAAAATATTTACTTTTTATAATATAAAAGGACTGAAATAACTGAAACTTGTAATTGTTTAAGAGGACCGTTTTATCATATCCGTTTTAAGTAATTTTCAACTATTTTGAGGGTTGTATGACTACAATAACAAGAGTTTTGATGAGGAAAGCGATACCTGAACCTGAATTTGTGAAAAATCCTGACGAAAAGATAAACCCTAGATTCTAAAACTGTGGGCTTCTAAATTGGCGGTGTTACAATGTGTTGAGCCTATCACAAGCCTAATGATCGAATCATTCATCATCCTTTCTACTGCCAATCCACTATATATCCTGTCCTGACGTCTAGTGTACAAACAAGTATGAGGGGAGTATCTGACCTTTTCCAAGAGAATATGTCAGAAGCATGAATTTCTCCCTTCTATGTATGATGAGGTGAGAACAAAAATCCCTGGGAATTGAAGGATTTGTCATTATAGTTTCTCCAACCATTGTTTGGAAATGCCAGAGGTGGGAAGATCTTCAACTGATAATTCATGTGTGCCACTGATCTGGCAATAAAATCAAACCCCCCTGCTTAGATGACAAATCAACAAGATCACAAAACATCATGAAGTAAACAAATAAATAAAGGATGTGCTAACAGAATTGGTTAAATCAGGCTGCAATTTCACAAAAGGATTTCAATAAGATGAAACGTGATTCTTGTAAATGTTCAGAAATCTTACACTTACTGGCTTGGAGAGACAGGGTAACTACCTCTGGAGCTGGGGTGAAGAAGGTTGATCTGGTGAAGACCGGCGAACAGTGCCGCCATTAAATCTTGGGTCTTCAAATCCTGGACTTGACCGGCTTGACTCACTGAAATGTGACACCTCTTTTACACCTGAGAAACCCATTGGCCCAAGAGATCCAAATTCAAGCTGCTCTGCTCCAGAATTATGATCGCACGGATAGAGCATAACAACAGATGGAATAGTAGGTCCATTTGCTGTGACACCACCCGGATTGATGGATGGTATTGGATACATTCCGTAGCTAACATTAGTGGAACTGCTCTGACAAAAGTTCAAGCGAAGGGGGACATTCTGGGATTGATATGAATGAAATGTGTCATGCCTATTTGAGCCCCAAGATCTGTCAGCTCGGTTCTCATTTGCTCCCAGTCGATCCGCCCTGGAGCTTGACTTATCAGCTTGGCTGTGACTTTGGTTACGTCCAGTACCACGAGACTTTGGGTTCCAGTTGCCTTCTCTATCTCCATGGTGATCACTTCTTTCATAATTGTAATTTCCCTTTCTAGTACCTGTAGAATGCCGGTCTCGAACAGATACCTTCTGAAGTCAAACAAAACAAAATGCAACTGATATGGGTAAGCAAATCCAAAGGATCAAAGGAAATGTTGGCAGCAATTGTAAGATCAATAGCATGCATTAAACTAATATCCAAACAACTCTACCATAAGGCAAACTAAATGGAAATCAAATCAATGGAACAAGGTAAAATAAATGTGAACTTCGTTTCTAAAATACTGCCCCAACTGCTGTAGACATCCCTGGTATTGCTTTTGAAATTTGTTGAGCAAGTGTTGTATATGGTATACGAACAAGGCTGCATATTGTCTGGGAGTAGAGGTTAAGGACTACAAGGGACGAAATACTCATGTTGATTCAAAAGAAAAAAAGGTTTAGAGGCATTCCGTTCACAACACACAAACATTGTACAACCACCAACCTCTTCACTACAAGTATCAATACATTTTCCTTTTCCACGGTAACAACAATCCTATCTTTTTTCTGTTATATACAGAAACTAAGGGCCAGTTTCCAGTACAGTGCTAAAGATTTTAAGGGCTGACAATGACATGGCTCCAAATAAGGGTTAAGCACAATCAACAAACATCCAAAAGAGAATAAGGACTATATAAAATTACCTCCTAGAGAAGGAACATGAGAAGGAAGAAAAAATGGTGATGGTGTGTTGAGGTGTCAAAGGCTCAAAGCATATGACTCTTGTGTGTTAATCTACAACAACATATATGAACATTTTACAGCAAAAATGAATTCACTAAGTACCATCAACTGAAATTACTAAAGCATAATTAAAGATTAAGATATGAATTTTTTTCTATCACGACACTGAAGCAGTGTCCAAATTATATGAACCATAAACCTCTACATCAAAGGAAAGGAGAAGAAAGCAGGAGACTCCATATCTAAATACAATTTATATGTTCAGTGAAAACAGATGACTAAGCTGGAATTCATCTCACCGGATTTGGCAGGTAGGTCCCTGTCCCATTACGATGTCTTGGCGTTTCATCAACATACTGCTGGTAAACACCAGGAGGCCTATTAGACACAGACTGTAGAGGAGAGACAGGAACTGGTCGAGGTCCGTAGCTCATAAACTGTGTGAAAAGATTCATGTCGGTTGACAAAGGTCTCCCAGGACCATCCCAAGGAAAGCGACCTTGCAAATATACAGGTGGCACCACAACAGGAGAAGGATAAATTAGAGGTGCAGGACCCCGTGCGTTTTGGCAAAAACGGCCATACTGCAAGTTTTGCCAGTGGCTGGCGAAATCACTGTTAAGAATGTCAGGCTTGTGCTGTGACAGCTCAACAGAAGCTTCCATACTCATAGAACTAGAACTACTTAACACCTCTGGTTGATCAAGTCCCTCAGATGACTCAAAATTCTGACTAGAATCAGTGTTATCTGGGAACTCCTTGACACCAAAATGGCTGGCTGGTGCATCAGAAGTCCCTGTTTCAGATGGGAAGTTGTACACAGGAAGCATAGTAACAAATGGAACTGGTGGTCCTGTGGGATAAAATGCAAATGGAAAAATGCCTGAATTGTCGGTGTTTCTTTGTCGAGAAGCAGGATCCAAGAGCACCGGGGCAATAGGTATCATTGACTCAGACCCACTTGTCTGAGCCACATCAATTCCAGATACTTGATGCCTTGAAGCAGGCAAAGATGTACATTGAGGTCCAATGTTTCTTTCAGTTATTTCAGAAGCCATGGCAGACACAACATTCCAGTCTTTGTTATCATCTTTTGTTTCATTGGACAAATGATCATTGACACTCTTGCCTTTCCCATACAAAACAGAATGCACTGAAGTAGTTTTTCGGCCTCTCTTTTCCCTGGTTGACTTTGATGACTTTGTGGATGGTCCTTCCCAAGAACTCTCAGAAGAGGTTTTACTTCTTAAAGAACTAGCATTTGAAGTTGTGAAGGACCTTGAACTTGCAACACTCTCGTCAAAGTGAACTTCAGAACCTTGGTTCTCGTGATATGAGAAAGGATCCACACAATCTTCTCTCATTGCTGCTCGGAACTCTTTGCTGAACTTCTGCTGAACTCTAGAAGAGCTGCCAGAGACACCCATCCGAGAGGAAGGAACAAACTTGTAATTAGATGATGTGGACTGCTGCTTTTCATCTGATTGATGAATTTCAAGACCTTCATTATCAAGGTCAAATACACCAAGAGAACCCCTCTCCTGTTCATGCCAGGGATCACAATCAGTCTCCACACTGTTCATTTCCCCATTACCAAAATTCTCATTACCAGGTTTGGTAGGATTTTCTGGATTGGAGGTCAATCCTACACCAGGAAAATAATGGGTTAGTGAAGATGAAAACAATCCTTGAGGAAATTGCATACTTGCACCCCAAGGAATCTCCATTGTGGGGATATTAGTGGGTATCATTCCTCCCATATTTCTCTCGGCATAACCCATTGAAGCAAGGACAGGTGGCAGTTGATAGGGCACATGATTTGATGCTATATTCAGTGGGACATGAACCTGACTATTGAAACCACGGCCTGCTGAAGAAGCCATCATATTCACAACGTCTTGTTCTTCCTGCTGCATCAGAAGTGTACCCATCATGGTAGGAACTTCTTCACCTGCAGCACCCAAACCCTCATTGTGGTAACTATTTGACGCACTATTTGACGCACTATTTGAGTCAGCAGCAACGTCAAGATTCTGACAGGATGGGAAGTGTCTATCTACTGAGGGGTCATCATTAGATGATCTTATGCTATGGCCACTCAAATTATCAGATTCCATGTTCTTCCTCCTTGTATTAACCAACTTAGCAGATGATACCTGCTCCTTTCCACGTTCTGAAGCTCTGTTATTTCTTCCCTGGGAAGAACCATCAGTGCACGCATCAGTAAGCTCAGGACTGGAGTGTGTCCTTGCCAAATATCGTGCCTGAAGACCATTGGCCAAGTTATAAGGTTTGGAACTTCTCTGACTTTTATCAGTATGAACACCCTGAGTGGAACCAATTTCTCTCCTTGTCTGATCTGAGATCTTAGAGTTAATTGAATTAACATGAGTTTTTTGCATTTGACTGCAAGAAACTGCAGTCACTTCACTACTTCTAGATGTGCTTTCAGTGGGATAGGTACCATGCTGGGACGACACATTTTGTGAGCTCCGACCATCAACTTGAGTCTCATGGTTAGGATTTTTACTACATGTCTTGTCCCTAGGATGCTCAGATGCATGACAGTTATCAAGATTTTTCAATCTTATGTGCCATAAATCATTCTTTGGAGCATCTGGGCGCTGACCGCTGCCATGCCGATCCCAAGTGTTCATAAAGAACTGATTTACTTCAGACCGTAGATCTTCTATTGGGCAATCAAGTAACCTAGCTAACTTTTTAGCCCCAAATGCAAATGCACTGCGTATCCTATAAAAGTTACCTGAAAAGAACAGGTGTTGTGAATCAACTGCAAGTAAAAAGAAACATAGAAGACAAGGCTAAAAGCAAAGTTTAGAGCATTTGAGAAACATCAAAAAGAAATCACATACATTCACAATTGAATCAAGCCACTGTTGGAATTAGAGAGCTTTTCTTAAGTTTGATCCAGCTGACTTTTATTTAATATCAGCCAATTAAGTAAACAGAATGAATTGATGAAACATAGCAATCAAGAATGATTGGTTATTCTCCCCCTATCCCACAGAGCCAGTCAAATTGAGAATTTACAGAATATAATCTCCCATAAATGATATGGTGTACCAAGTCAAACTGACTGAAAACACTAAAAGATCTTCAAACTCTGATAATCAAGGCCCTGCTCCAGAAATTAAGACATTGAAAGCCAAATAATGAATCAGAAGTCAGACAGAGAAGTAATACACAATAAGATGAAAGCAGTGTAGATAATGCACATGCATTATTTAAGCAGACGTTCTCACATCATTAATCATCTTGCCTCTCATATCTACTTTATAAAATTTAATATATCCTAAATTTACTGCTATTACCAGCAGATATTCAAAAACCGAACAAAATGCGACAGAAGATCAAGCTATCCTTTCAAAGTCAAATACCTAACAAAATGTGAGGAGAAATACAGAGGGACTTCATGTGTGTGTGCGTGCACATAAATATGTCTAGATACTAGTTGAAACTTTGGGCAGAGGTAAGCAAGTTTATTGAAGAGTAAGCACCGACAGCAATGTCCTTCAAGACAGATTTTCATTCAC
Source organism: Erythroxylum orinocense (assembly GCA_025531955.1). NCBI lineage: Eukaryota > Viridiplantae > Streptophyta > Magnoliopsida > Malpighiales > Erythroxylaceae > Erythroxylum > Erythroxylum orinocense. The sequence goes on from JANZLX010000009.1 coordinate 22,421,703, forward strand.
TAAAGTGCAATATAATAAGGATCCACGATAAAAATGGAAGTGAAAATAAGAATGTTGACCGATGATTCTGCTGGGAAAAGTAAAAGTAAAAAAACCACTTGATCCACTATTTTTGCAGGAAACTTCCAGAAGCCATAAAGATTAAGTTGTCCTTTTACATTTTGATTATTCTTCGTGCTTTTCAGTTCAGTTTTGAGAACAATGAATCTATAGAATCATCTTTATAGAAGAGATTTCAACTATGAAGCAAATAGTATCACATATACAATTGAAACAAAAATTAAAATAATCTTACATCTGTTAACATATAACAAACAACATCCATATGTCCTAATTCCAGATGCTGTTTATAGCATCTTGTTCTATATGCTCAAATACAAGAAGGTAGATCTCACAGTTTGGGGACTAAACCAAAATATTCACAGGTCTAGAAGGCAAAGGATGATTATTTTATTCAAATACCTTTGCTGACACTTCGTCCAAGGTTATTGTTAATCCGCAAAGGATCAATAACATTGAAGTGCTTTGAAATGAAAGGTTGTCCTTGGTTTTCTTGGCCACCAGGGTAAACAGCATATACTGAACTACAAGCCTCAAGAAATAATTTGCTAAGTAGTAAGTCTCCACCATCTCTTCGAGGAGGCTCTGCTGCAATATGTTGTAAAATGGCAACACCAAGTAACTTAGCTAGCATTTTCAAATAAAGGGCCATTCATCCAGATAACATAAAACTTTCAAGCAACTAGGAAATACCTGTCACTTCTGGAAGTGAACTTATGGGTACAGGCCCCCAGAGACTGACACAGAAGTTGTCCCAATCAAACTTACTAAAGAACTCAAGAAAGCGATAAAGGACCTTGGAATGCATAGGACAAATGGATAAAAATCAGATGACTGAAATATTTGCAGCTAAATTAAATAATGAAAAGGTACTAAAACTTTACTTCAAGGGGTCCTTCAAAGGAATTGTTGAAAACGTGAAATATGTAAAGAACCAAGGTTTCAAGAGCATAAGTGGAGATCAATCCATGGTGAGCACCCAATATGCGGCTCTCATAATAACACCAAGCTTTTATCAAAATAATGCTCCTTTTAAATAAATGGTTTTGATTTATCAGATTATCAACCTGCAGAAGTAAATATATTACTCAGTGAAAAAGAAAGATGTTACATTGAGAATATTTTCCTACAGGACAATTCTTTTAGATCACTTATTGGACAGCCCACTAACCTCCTCGAGAAAACAAAGGGTGCACAGCCCACCAAGCTGGTTAAATGATATATCAACCACAATATTTTCAACAAGACACTTTATTATCTTCACCTGTATTTATATAGAATAAATTAGAAAAGTAAAATCTTCAACAATCATGGAAACATAAAGTTCTTTGCCAAAATTCGTACAATACGGCATCTAAATTAGACTTTATAACATCTAAAAAGCAAAGAATCTTTTGGGAAGAACCAGTAATGCAAGAAGCTAATCACAAAAAGAAATATTTGTAACTCATGTGAGGGTACAGAGCAAGCATAAATCCCTCTGTGATACGTGTGTGATATTTGGCCCGTGAACTGGTTAAGCTAATGGCTCAAAAGTAAAAGACAATGGCCTGTTCATGATCTGAAAATTGATCATTTTCTTTAATCATATAATTCACCTCTATAGTTCATCATTCTTCTCCATTTGTCTTGAGTCCATTAATTTTATTTTAGTTCATCTTCTAGAGATTATTAAAAGAAAATAGTGCAGTATCTCTTCTAGAAGAGAAGTTATGACCAAAGGTCTTACAAACTTTAAAGATCACAGAAAAACATCAGTGAGCCAATGCTTGCATAAGATCTATAGATTGTTAGATCATAAATCCAAGCCAACAACGAACCGTATCTTTTCAATTTATGGAGAAATAAGATTATAACATATAGACATGTTCATTGACATAGGAGCATAAATAGCAATGGAACAAAATGCACCTACTTCTGCCTGAATATACTGAACCTCTTTCACTCGAAATTCTGCATTCTCATTTTTCTCCTCATTTTCTAACATATCACGAACCAGATGAGCCCATGAGTCTTTCAAATTTTGGTTCTTACTGAATGCAGTTAAGTCTATGTCCCCATCAGGCAAATAAGTCTTAAGTGGTACAGATCCAAAAGTGAACACCTGACAATAATGACAATCACAGATGTGCAATAACAATCACAATTATGGACGGGTAACCGTGAAAATGAAGGTAGAAAAGGTTTTAACAAAAAAAGTGTGAGGCACGGATTAAAATTTAGAAATAATTACTAAACGAATAAGCTTTCTCCCTGCTAACATTATTTTTACAAGGTTTTGGACTCTGAATATTTGAAGTATTCCCAATCTTAAAACGGTACCTTAATGGAATTTTCTAAAACTTAACTAATCACATACTCCGTTCTAGAAAGCAGCCACAGGACACCATCGCTTTAAAATATTTCTAGTTAAAAAAACATTCTTAAACAACTAAACCCAATCATCACATTTCTACTAGCTTAGTTTATGAATCTCCACAGACAATCAACTCACCTTCCCATATCCCTCCATTTTCACATAATTAAACCAAAACAATCTTACATCACAGATATTTCCTCCAAAACTAAAATCTCATAGAAGATAAAGCCAAAAATTAAAAGAATCCAGAACACCTCGCATGGGAAGCATTTCATAATCAGGTGTTGCACATAATGAGCAACAGCATTGCGGCGCTCTTCAGAAGGCTGATTGGGCTGAATGCAAGCAATGAGCTCTGCTGTTCTCTCTTCGGCCTTTGACCATCGGTCGGCATCCAGCGCTCGGATCACCGACGCTGCTTCATTGGGCAATAGGCCGCTGGGCAATAGCCCAGTGGCTGCCTCTGCCCACCACTCATGCTCGCCCATGCAATCTTTAAACACCTTTACCCGCCAAAAAGTCACTTCCTCACTCACCCACCAACAAGACAACAAACAACACCGCCTTATATGTGCTCTAATAGAAATACAAACAGCCAAATGATTGAAAGAAAAACAAAAAGTGAACAAAGAAAAACCCTTTTCTCAGGAAAAGCAAACTTTCCAGTCAAAACTCTAGGACAATTATTATCGTTAAGGGAAAACGAAGGGGCAATTTGTGTAATTTCAACAAAAAGCCCCCGGCTATGGTCAAACAAGAATCGCCCAAGTATAGTGAGACCTCAACAACAATTTCAGGTGGGCACTTCAATACCTAAAATTTTTGGTTACATAAATTGGAGTATCAAGAAAATTAACCAAATCCGTTATCTGCATAACGATAGAAAAACCCTAGAACCGAAGATTAAAAACAACTTATTAAAAAAAAGAAAAAGAAAGAGAAGAAAATCCAAGAGAATGAAGTTCAAGATAGAAGAAATGAGTCAGATTATCCAAACCCTAAATGGAAAACTGATTAATCCCGATAATGACGAAGCGTAGGCGAATCAATAGGTGGTAGTAAAGGGACCAGATAGCAAATACAACATCAATTTGATACAGAGAGAAGAGCGGGTTCTTTTATATTTTATATTTTTATATTATTATTATTACGAATTTACGATTCTGATCTTTTGAAGAGAGAGAAAGAAAAAAAGAAAGAGTTCGAGATAGACAACAGGACGTGCGTGTGGTTTATTGAGATTATGGGACTAGTTGGCAAAATTGGCCGTAACATAGATGTTAAGTGAAGTTCCTGCAATTCTGGGGTGTTGAGAAAAATAGTTTAAGCAATTTTTTAATTAATCAACATCTTTATTTTATTAATTTTAACAAATAAATTATTTTAAATTATATTATATTATATAGTATTTCATATTGTTTTAAAAAAAATTTAAAAATAATTTAATCATTCATTTTTACCGAAAAGTTACAAAGTCGAAATGTTTTAAAAATTGAAATTAGATCGATAAAATAAGAAATTTAAAATTTAAAATTTAAAAATTTAATAAATATTAAAATATTATAAAATAAGATAAAAATTTAATAAAATGAAATTTGATTAAAAGATATTATCTTATTTAAAATTTAATTAAAAAGTAAATTTAAGTTAATCAATAAAATTATAACTTATTAACTTATAAAATTAATTAACTTTTAACATCAAAATTCAAAATATTAAAAACTAAAATAACAAATTAGATCATTTAGAATTTTTACAATGGACTATATATTTATTTCTAAAAGCCCAAGCTCTAATGGGAAGTCCGACTTTAGTTAAACTCGATATCGGGTCGGGTCATCTGAAAAGACTTGTAAGTCGGTTCGGTTTAGGATAAGTTGGGCAACTTGTACCCAAATTTTAAACCCGAAGCTGAACGATGCGTTTCGGTGCCGTCTTCAGCTCGTTCTCTCTGGCTACTCTCTTCCGATTCTTAACGGCCATCTTGTGTATTGTTCGTTCACTGCTCGTTTTGTTGCCGCCGTGTATTGGCTTTGTCGACGTCTAAGCAACTTCCGTCACCTCTTATGTACGGATCAACTTTGGGTTCTGTAGATTCCAACGTGATTTCTATTTGTTCCAGCTCTTGATTTGTTCAGATAATTTGAAGTACAACAATCTCAGATTCTATTGTGGTTTGGTTTTGATCATATTTAAAGTTTAGTTCTTTTATTAAAAATGATGAATTCTCTTCCCTCCGAAACTGGAATCACAAAAATGATATGTGTAGCCATTTTGGTTGTATAGGGAATTATAATTTCGAGGAAATCTGATGTTTTTTGCGTTTAATTTTTTCACCAGATATATTTTCGCCTTTTGCACTTCAATATGGCGGATGCAGGTGAAGATTAGTGGTCCGAAGAATGTGAGTATACATCTTTTGCTCATCTTTATTCTGATGTTTATTGTTTCTCGAGAACTGATTGTCTTTTCTTGGTATAACAACTTGTGGTTTTGTTTTCGTTTGTGTAGTGTGCAACAAATCTTTCAAGAGCTCTGCATCCACTGAATCAAACGAAGAATTTGTCAGGCGAATATTTCAATTTGAGTCGTCAAAGGAAATTCAAATTCATAATGACAGCAGAGCTACAGCAGTATTGGAGTTTGAGATTGAATTTTCTAAAGACGCTCATGCAATTCGGGAAAGAGCTCTTAAGCAATCAGGTTTGGATTTTTGAAAAAAAAACGTATAAGATGAGATGAGATAAAATTTAAATAATATATAACACTCTTGTACTTTTATTATAAAAATTGGTTGCCATATATAGGTAAAATACAAATAATTAAAATAGATTTTTTAGTTATCAATTTTTGTTTATAAGATAAGATTAAAGATAATCTAAGATCTATTCTAAAAGAATTTAAATAACTCTAAAATTTGAATTAATTTCCTAATAATTAGAAGAGGCATGGATGGGTAAAAGCCAAAGCATTGGTGATGAAAAGCACTATAAAGGAATTCACAGTTATACTGATCATAAAGCAGGATTTCGACGAGAGCAAACAATATCAAGTGAGAAAGCTGGTGAGGCACATAGGCCTCTTAGGGCTTCTGCTCACATTAGGTGTCAGCAAGGTTTGACTACCAACCAGACATATGCAAGGATCACAAAGAAACTGGTTATTGTGGATATGGAGATTCATGTCAATTCATGCATGATAGAGGAGATTATAAATTTGGATGGCAGTTCATTCTTGGATCTTTAAGACTTTGTTGCTGCTTAGGGAGAAAGTTTATCCTTTTATGAAGGTCCGGTTGGGGAATGGAGAAGAGGTAAGTCTCTGATTTGATAATTGGTTCTTTAACAGTCCGTTATAGGATCGACCTGACTTGCGACCTTTAAGAAATAGAATTCCGAAGGAGACAACAGTGGGTTGGATTTTTCGAGAGAGGTCAAGAATGACCAATGTCAGATTTTGCCATATGCTTGACTCATATATCGGAGAAATGCAATTGAATAACTGTGCTAATACGATTACTTGGGCTGCCCATAGTAGTGATGTTTTCATGAACAAATCAGCATACACCATAGAGAGAGCTTCTTTGCCAGTAGCGCCTTGGGCGGACTTAGGATGGAAGCAGGTATTAAGTCCGAAATCCACTATTTTCTTGTGGTTAACTATCATGAATAGATTGAGAACGAAGGACCGATGGTTTGGTACTTTCGACCCTCTATGTGTGTTGTGTAAACAAGTTATTGAGAGTAGAGATCATTTGTTTTTTGAATGTCAATATGCCAAAGTGGTATGGAGTAGAATTCTGAATTTATTAAGACTCTCGAGGTTCTCCTTTCAATGGAATGAAGTATTAAATGACATGATTCGGTATGCCAGGATAGAGAAGAGGGATAGCATTATTATCCTGACGTCGTTTCATATGGCCATCTATTATATTTGGAGGGAAAGGAATAGGAGGATTTATAAACATGAAAAGCAACCAAAATATGAGCTTGCCGAGTCCATAGTCAATTTGATTAGAGAAACAATGGTGGCTAAGGGGAAGCAGGATAGCATCAGCCAAGAACTCAAAACGATATGGATGATTTAATTGAAGTCGTCTGAGTCCGGGTTTTTAGAAAAGTAATAGTGGTTGTTTTATATTTAGTTTGTTATCCTTTAAAGGTTGTATATAAGTTGTTAAAACTTTCATCTTTCTAATACCATTTTTAAATTTTCAAAAAAAAAAAGATAATGATATAATAGTTCTTAAGTCTTTAACTTTGACCAAAATTAATTTCATTGGTAGCTCGCTTATCAATTCTTTAATTATTTCATTTTATTAGTTGTTTAAATTTTAGTTATTTATTTTAATTCAAATTAATTCTTAGTACCTTGGACAAAGTTCTTTTCAAGTTGTTTAGGTATTTAATAATTCTAGTGGAAACAATACCTTTTGATACTACAAGATACGATTCGTATACTTACGGTATTGAGAGTTTTATTATATATAAAACTCACTTAACAACTTTCATATATATATAGTTACTAAGGTTCCTCTATATCCCACAATTAAAGTAGATCATACGTTGTTAACAATCTTATGTTTTTTTAATTAATGCATATTGTCATTGTCTATAATACTCAACAACATAATGCGAGGTAACGAGTTCATCCCTTTTTATATCTGATCACTTTTATGTTGATTCATATTGCCTCTCTAAAAATATTTATAACTATATTTAGTGGCTTTAGAGCCTCATACTCTTCCCATATATATTAGATTTTCAGGTTCCAAATTTCATAATTGTTGTAGTTATATTTTCACCTTTGTTAAACTTACGAACCATAGGAACAAAATTCTACAACATAGTAGATAAACATAAGGGTTAATTACAAAAAAATCTTAAACTTTGCCTAATTTTACAATTATAGCCCAAACTTTAAAAAGTGACATTTAAATACTTAAACCTTCAATTTTTTTCAATTCTAGCCTCACTACAAGAAAATGGGTTTTTATCAACGGTAATTCCCGACGGAATAATGGAACTTTCTGTCGGTACTAAATATTTGCGACGGAATAAGACCAACGGACATAACCGTCGTTAAATAAGCCATCGATAAATTTTCTGACGATACTTATATTCTGTTGGTAAATATACCAATGGTAGAAACATTTCTGTAGATATCTACACTGACGGAGTATCTCTTTTGGTTGATGAGTGTGGAAACGTAAACCAATGGAAGTATCTCCGTCAAATTTGCTTACGTGACTTGCCACATATTCCAGAAACCCTAAACGCTTGTATACAGCAAACCTAATTAAACTAACTAAATAAGTTTAACTAAACTAGGTTGTTTAATTAAAATAAAAAATTAAACATATCTGGGCTGCATCATTTTGGGGACTAAAATCTATATATCTAAGTCGCTCCCTTCATTCTCACACAGAAACGTCTGTTGCAAGGCCACTCATTCTTACATCACATAACTAGTTCTCACTTCATGCCAATCGTTCTCTAACAAAGGGAATCGACTTAGATTTAGGGATTTCAATCCCCAAAACAACGTATCCTAGATATGATTAATCTATTAGTTTAATTAAATGACGTAGCTTAATTAGTTATTTTAATTAAGTCTAACATGTAGAAGTGTTTATGATTTTTGGAACATATGGCAAACTTAACCAAGAAACTAATGATAGGCTAGAATTGAAACAAATTTAAAGTTCAAATATATAGTCGTCATTTTTAAAAGTTCGGGCTACAATTGCAAAATTAAGCAAAGTTTGGATTTCTTTCGTAATTAGCCCTATATTTAAAACACTAAATTTCTACATCATAAATCTATCAATTATCATTCATATAAAACTTGAATATCAGTTACAATAACTAAGTTTAATTTGCATGCATCAAGTATGTAATAAATAATAAGATTAGAAAATAGCTACTATATTTATATATAACTATAAGGAACTTTATGTGAAATACAATTAACTAGTACACATGATAGAGCAATTGAAGCACAATATTCAGTAACTCTAATTATCTCAATAGGAAAGCTTATAGGGTGTAAACTCCTCACAATACCAACTACGATCATATTTTAACAATACTTTTCATATATAGCAAACAGGTAAACCTTGGACTTTTTATGCGTTGACGAAAGGGTAAAGCTCATATCTAAAGTTGCAACTTGCACCCACAACCCTCCCTCCTCGTTTCGCATTGCAGCAATTGGGAAGCTCGCTTATGGCCTGGTCAAGGCAGCTTTGACAATTAGCACTAGATAGATCTCTCGTGCATTGAGCTAAACCATATAG
>JANZLX010000009.1:22476419-22502741 GCA_025531955.1 Erythroxylum orinocense
CATCATAATTTCCTTCATGCTATGTCATATATCATGGACTTCATTAATTTGCTTATAGATCAATATCAATTCATAAAAAATGAACCCCAAATTAATGAAATATGCCTTGCTTTATTTATTCGTAAAGTCTGTACACAACTTTGTACAAAACATGCTAAAGGCGATTGCCTTTAGGGCACTACTCTAATAATTAGGACCTCCTACATGAATACGAAATCTGTCTTTTTTCTTCCAATTGTTAAATCCATCAATAACAAAAGTATCACCACTTGCTTGACCTCCAATATCCGGCCTAAAAAGATAGCAACATAAGCAAAAAGCTACATCTTTTGTAACACTATACTCTAATCAATTGACGTATTCTTTAAACCAAGATGGAACAAATCTATGATAAATATTTCTAAATTTTCTTTGTGAAAAATCATGCTTAAAAGGTTGACATGGACCCTTTTGCAAATAAGCTTTTCGTATTCTATCATGGTAATTATGACGATAATTTGAAATTTTTTTTGCAATCTTGGATCAGATTGAAGATCATCTAAATTGACTTCTAAATGAAGGTGCTTTAAAGGGTTGGGGCTAGAATCCTTATTTGTAAGAGGACTTTTGAGAAATTTGTCCATAACTAAAATCAAGGTTAAGTAATTAGGGACAAATTGAATACAAAATAAATAAAAAATTATCTATTCACAAAAAATTAACTAATTAAAACTATTTGAAAAACACTTTACACAACTGCAAATTATGAAATACACAAACAAAAAGTAAAATTTTCATATATACTTTCGGCACATCATGTTTTCCAAAGTAAAAAATAAATTGATACTAGATGTTAATGTGATCCTTAAATAAGGATATGAAGGCCTTGTTTGGTGAAGAGCTAATCAGCTCTTTTTTAGCTAGTCAACTCACTTTAGCTTATTGACTTTAAGAAAAAACTCAAAAGTTTGTTTGGTAAAGAGCTGGTTGGGTTGGCTAATGCAACCCAACCAGCTAATTTTCAACCAGCTCCTCTATAGGAGCGTTTTCCCCGATCAGCTAATATTTTTCAGCCTTTTCTCCGTTTTACCCTCGCTAGGCTTAACTCTTTCGTGTCTCGTTTTCTACAGACTCTTCCCCCTTCTGTTGCGTTACTCTCGTTTTCTCTAACCATCTCACCCTCATGCGATCTCAGTTTCCTTGCTTCATTCATTCACTCCCACGCATCAACGAAGGAGAGGAGACCAAATGGAGAGAAGGTTTGAAGTCGATTTCGGTGCCATGGAGGAGTTTAGCCTCGAAGTAGAAAAGGAAGAAAATGACACTGTAGATGAAAGATCATCTGCTAACAGGTGGCTTCCTCTTGAAGCTAACCCCAACTTCATGAAGTTTGATTTTCGATTGGCAGTCTTGTTTTTAGGATAAACTTTGATTTTTTTTTGTTTTTGCTACTAGTGGTCGTTTCCTTGGCCATTCAAAACTGGTAATTTTTGGTCTTTTTTTAGTGGTCATATAGATCGATCGAGGTAAAGCGTTCATGGGTCATCCGAATTTTAGATCTGCTTGAACTAGGAATCTCTTGTTTTTTTTGTTGGATTGTACTCTGTTCTTTTGGTTTTTGTGTCTGCTTGAATTCAACCTTGGCTAGTAATTATCCATAAAGTAGGGCTTGTTAACTAATTTGGTTTATGTTTTTTCTTCGATTTGCAGCTCAAAGGAGATACCCACTCTTGGGTAAGTCTTTTTCTAGGTTAACTTTATGCTTTCTTCCTCATTCCTCGGAATACGGTCGCAAGAAGCATGCTTTGCATTTTTAAGCTTCATCGTTTAACTTTTGTATATTGATCTTGCTCTTTATCTCAAAGAATAAGATTAATCAATAAAATTTTGTACCATATACCCATCTAAAGTTTTTGATTCCAGCTTATATTGCGTGCTTTATTCTGTGAGGAGTATTGCCTACTTCTTCATGTAATTGATTACAAGAGGGCATGCATGTTAAACTACTTGTTTCATTTGTTCGTTTAATCATATTTGAGTTGAATTAGAGACACTAAATCTTATTGAAAGTTCTGGTTTTGCTTGCTATCAAATGTATCATTGAAAGGGTAAGAGTATGTATTATAACATCTTTCTAATGGGTTGAGACTTAAGACTCAAACTTTTTGCTTGATGGCTCTATTTGTTTTAAGTAAAGATTCTTACTTTCTAGCTAATAGGATTTGCATGGAATGGAAAGTTAGAAGCCAATAGTTTAATTCTTAATCTATCGACTTTATATCTCTACCTTGATTATATTTGGGATCTTAATCCATTTATTTATCTAGTTAAACTGATACCTAAAATATTGTTTCTTGACTAAATACAGTCATTGCAGGTGGCAAAAAGAGTTGAACGACTGTAAGCTTCATCTTTAACTTGATTTCCTTTCAAATAACTGGATTTGAATTTAGGTAACATGTATGTCTTGGGAGTGGTAATTATGTTGTATCTATCATCTTATTTATATTTTCATTTCTATTTAAGTGCCTTAGATGTTCCAATAGTATAATCCTCACTACTAGATTGAACATTGCATATTCTGTAACTTTGAGATGATATACTAAGGACCATATGAGTGGAGCTAATATATAGAAAATTATGTGGTCTTTAGGTCATGTGCACTGATGTGATGCGATGATGGGTTCCTTTGTCTGTTTTTTGAAATATTAGTACTTGATAATTGTATCCAGTGGGGGTATAGGAGACAACATGTTCAGGATTCACTTCTTATTATTGCGTAACATTGCCAAATTGTTAATGTTGAACGTTGTTTTATCCTCCAGATGTATTATTTATCTATTCCCTTAACTTCTGTTTGGTTTTGATCATCGATCTTTCATTGCAACTGTAGCAAAAACCATCATTTGAGCTATTGGGAAAACTTGTAGCGGAGACCAATAGGGTCCGAGGTTAGTAATTTGCAATATTGACTTTTAGTAGAGTTAGAGCATTTCCATACTTTTGATTGCTTCATTGACTTCTTGAATCTCTCTCTCCCTCTCTCCCTCTCCATCTCTCTTGGTCAAAAGTGGTATGATTGATAAATTAACTCACTGCAATTAAATTCCAGTTCTCATTTCTTTGTCATATCTAGATTTTATCATTTATTGTTTGTTATCCACTGCATACTTTGCTAACCAAGTTTCTATTCTAGGTGTAACATTGTTGTTCACTAACCCTCCAGATGGTCAAAGACCTGACGTAAGATAGAGACTGTATGTTTTTTAAGGTGGTGATGTGCTGAATGGTAAGATTTGGGTCATCTTTAAATGTTGTGATGTGATGGAAATTATAAGACCCAGAATCTTTTGAGGTTGAACCTGCGGCTTTGGGAGCAGTAAACCCTGGTTTTAATAGAGTAGAGGTGGTGGCAGATAAAGATATTGCAATGGAGGGTGGGAGTGCAGATAAGGTTGTGGGAGTTAAAGAATAAAGGAACACGACTCCGGTTCTAGAGAGGGTATTGATGATCTTTGTTAACTTTGACTTTTCTTGTACGAGTTCAAGTAAGTATTTTATTCATTCTTTATATTGAGGCAGACAGAAGCAATACTAACTTTATTTTCTTTATTTGGATGTTATTTCACATAAAAGGACTTTGATTAAAAAGTTACCAAATCTTCTCATCTTTATTATGGGACATCGACATTTTGAAAAGTACTTGACTAATTTTATTTATCATGTCCAAATTAGTCTTTGGTATTGAAATGTCTGTTACTAATATAAAGAGTATTGTATCACATAAAACAATAGTATTGTATCGCTAAAACAACAGTATCCGAAGTTCTTTTCCTCGTATATTTAATAATATAGAACAATTTCAATTTATAATGATTTCAATTTATTATAGATTTATGCTATCACTAGAATGGTGTCGTCACTTATTAATAGTTGTTTTTATTGGATAATTTATCTAATAAAAGTAGATAGTACATATTAAATTAAATTAATGTTTGTTTAGAGAGTGTTTTAATAGAAGTAGAACCATTAATAAAATGATTGTAATTAATTACAAATAAAAAATGTTAATAGTTTTACTTTTCTATTTTATAAGTTTTAATATGTGTTTATATACACACCCGGGTATAAACTTTAAACATTATTTCTTCACACTCTTAGTCTAGTTTTTATTTAATCTTAATTTAGACATATAAATTAACTATTTTTATTTCTACAGATAAGTAAGTTTATTATTATTAATTTTTATAGAATTAAATATCTAAAATTTAAATTTCTATAATAATATTCAACTAAATACTAAGATATGTAATATTCATACCCTTCTAATTTTTTTAAAGTCATGTCTTTATAAGTCATTTTACACATAAATAGTAAATACTAAACAACTAATTTTACCAAACATCTCTAACAAATAACTAATGCAATCTGCTGGTCAAATCAGCTATCAGCTAACAGCTGATAGAATCAGTTAACAGCTAATGTAATCAGCTGATTGCCAAACAAGGCCAAAGTCATCTACGAGTTGGAATGTTGTTGAGTGCTTTTACTCTCGTTTTCTCAAGTCATATCTCTATTGATCATAACAGATTCGCTGGATACTTCATCATAATTTTGAAGTATTGTTTTTGTTCATTTTTACGACTTTATATGCTACGATTTTTCATCTACAAGTTTGTATTTTCTAACAATTAGATCCTTACCTTGTCAACCTTCAATTTGTTATCTGTTATAGCTTTTTACTTCTGAAAAGACCAAGACTAATGGATCATTTTGTTCAACTCCCCTTGATATTTTCTTCTCTCCGTGTAAAAGTTTCAATGAGAAATCTTATCTTGTGTCTTCACCAAAAGTCTAAGAGAATGTAAAGATTAAAATTGTACCAACTCTATTACAACTTACAAGAATCCATCTCTAAATTATACGTACTACATCTTCTTCAAAAGAAAAGAAGAAAAAAGAAAAGAAAGGATCCAACTTAATAACCACTTTAAAATTTCAAAAAGATTCTTCTTTCCTGTTTCATTTGAGATAAATGTTCAGAATCCAGATTATATATATATATCAAACCACTTTGCACTGCACCACAGCAGATTTTGCTAACACCAATGAATCCAATCACCAAGATGAAGTGGGAATTTACCTATCAAATATTAAAGCCCTCAATGGCATATCAATAGTAGAATGGGGTAGGGCCTGTAGGGGAATCCTTTCCATAATTACGTTCACTATAGATTATTGTTTTCTATTTTAGGTGTGGTGGTCCTTATGGAGTTAGGGGAAGAAGAAGCCAAAAACAAAAAACAAAAAGTAGTGTGATGAAGAAGCTAAAAGGTTATAAAAAATTTTGAATAAAAAAGTCAATTAAGCATGTAGTTTTTATCTCTTTATTTTTAGGCTTTCATTTAAAAAAGTCATGGACCCAAATAATAATAATCTTAATAAAAATGGATGGACTTAGATTTTATTTTTTATTTGATATCTTAATATATCTATAATTTTTATTATTATTTTTTGTCACCAATTAAATTAATGGGGGTCGGCAAAATTTTAATTTTTTTTATGGGATCAAAACTTAAAATAATAATTTTTATATAAAATTTTTTAGATGCAGTAGGGCACTTGCCCCCAATGTGCATCCCTCCAAGGGCTCAAGATGGGGACAAATGTATAAAATTCTTTTTCAATACAATCTTGGCCCGAAAGAACCAGAACCGGATACTCTTGCCAATAGTGAAGGAGTTCAACTACATCGTCTCATAGATATCCAAGATGAAGTCGTTAGCTACTTCACCTCACTACTTGGTACTCCCAGTAAGGCATAAGATAATATTACAGAGCTCTCCGTAATCATCACTAAAAAGATAACCCCTGTTGAGGCAGCTCTAATAACCAAACCTGTAGAGGACAAGGAGATCGAAGGCGTAATCTTTTCTATAGATAGATTGAAGGCCCCTGGTCCAGAGGGCCTAAATGCTCACCTCTATCATACATCTTGGCATATCATTGGACCTTTTATCAAGGAGGTTGTGAGGGAATTCTTTACCAGTGGACAACTACTCAAGGAAATCAATAAAACATTGTTATGTCTGATTCCTAAGAGTTTTAACCCTTCATGTTTTGGTGATTTCAGGCCAATTGTTTGCTCCAATGTTTTATACAAAATCATTTCAAGGATTTTAGCTTCGATGCAAAAAGGATACTCTCTCATTTCTCATTAGTGACAACCAAAGTACCTTCATCTATAACCGCTAGATCGGAGATAACATATTGATAGCCCAAGAGCTCTTAAAAGGCTACTCCATATCTCAATCCGCTCCAAATTGCACTATCAAAGTGGACTTTCGCAAGGCCTTTGATAGTGTAAGTTGGAAGTTTCTATGGTATATGCTTGAAGCTTATCGTTTTCCCAGCATCTTCATCAACTGGATCAAGGAATGCATCTCCAATACCAACTTTTTGGTACAATGGCACCCCCTCCCTTATTTTACAGCTGCTCATAGTCTAAGACAGGGAGACCCTAACTCCCCTTACCTGTTCATCCTATGCATGGAGACTTTGAATTCCATCATTAAAAAGGAAGTGGCCGTAAATCTATGATTTAAATATTACTCTCGATATAAGCTGATCTGCCTAACCAACTTATCATTTGTTGATGGTCTCTTGTTATTTTGTAGAGCCAAGTTCAATTCTATTAATACCTTGATGAAGTCTTTAGATCACTTCAATAAGCTCTCTGGGTTACAAACCAACCTCAAAAAATGTTTGGTCATTTTATCCAAAGGTGCTTCATCCTTAGAAGCCCAAATTGCTACTGCCACTGAAATGAAGTTGACGTCTCCTCCCTTTTTGTATTTGGGACTCCCTATCTCAACCCACCATCTTTGGTTTGCTGACTGCATCCCTCTAGTTAAAAAAATATAGAAACGCATTCACTCTAGTGTGAACAATTTCCTATCATATGCTGGGAAACTATAGCTTGTGAAAACGTTCCTCAACTCCTTTCATATATATTGGAGTTCACATGTCTTCCTCTCCAAAAGTGTTATCAAAACTATTGAAAGAATATTCAGGAACTTCCTATAAAATCATTCCAGTGGAATTAAAGGCATTGCCAAAGTGAAATGGTCTGAAGTTTGTGCTCATAAAAATGAGGGAGGTTTAAATATTTCTCCAGTAAAAATCACTAACCAAGCATTTATTCTTAAACGTCTATAGTGGATATTAGATGACAGACAATTGTTATGGCTCCCCTAGCTCCAAGCATATTTCCTTAGTGGACGGTGCATCTAGGAAATAAAAATCAATCCCTTGTAGTCATATTTTCTTAATCAACTTCTCCTTTTAAGAGATGTGGTCCATCGAGATGTCCTTTATAAGGTGGGTAATGGGAAAAAGATATCCTTCTGGTTCGATAACTAGTCTGGCCACGACCCCTTATTTCCTTCCCAGGCCATTGCTACAAGCTCCCTTCCTTTCCCCCCATCCATCAAGCTCCGCTCGTTCATCAGTGGGAACTCTTGGAATTTTTCTGCTAACTTTTCCCACCTACAACCTTCTTATCCTCCTAACCCCCTCACTTCTGATACTTATTTCTGGAAGGATCGACAACTCCATCAACTGTCAAATAAGCTTACTATCTTCCTGCTAAGGTAGAATCAACCTGTGGTGGCTTGGCACTCAATCATCTGGCATAAAGCTCTCCCCAGTTCCTTCTCTGGCTCTTCATTAAGAACAAACTCAACATTGCTGATAGACTGACTTCCCTTACTATTAACAAATCCTGCCCTTCCTGTTTAGTACATAATGAAACCTGTGACCACCTCTTTTTTTTATGCCCAATAACCAACACAATATGGAACTATGCAAAGTCTCTTTGCAGCTGAAATATATCAATGAGCTCACTTCCTCACATTGTTCACTGGCCGATAACACATTCATCCATTCTTACTTCTGAATGCATGATTTTCATATTAGCATTGGACATACTGCACAATCCATCTGGAAGGAAAGAAACTTGCGTCGATTTGAGGCTAAGAACAAAATTATGGATACACTAATTGTTGAAGTCATCAGGGGGGTCAAGAAACTAATCGTTCTCAATTATTTGATTGTTAATTAGCCTACATATGTTGCTCTATGCATGTAATCAGGTATACCCATGATCATCTTTTTGTTGTACACATACTGAATTCCTTATTAATTCCATTTTTCCTTTTTAAAAAAACTACTATTGAATATTTTTTTAGAATCCCAAATGAGAGTGACCTCAACATTAGAATAGTGTCTAATTAATAAATTGAATTTATGTATTAATTTCAACAGGTCACCCATCCGACAATTTAAAAATTATTATAATAAATGATACAAAATTAATCCTATCATACAAATTTTAAGATGTATAAAATTATATATATTTTTTAAAACATAAATGAGACGACATAAACTTTATTTATTTAACTTAGGTTAATTTAAGCCCAAAAAAAACTTTAATAGGACTCTTGGTTTGAAGTCTAAGAATGAAACTTCCTTAGAAGAGTTAGTCCCTATTTGATAATCAACAAATTGTATTAGCTGTTAGCTGATTTTATCAACGGTTAGCTAACAATATAAATATATATAATTGATTTGACTAACAAATAACATCAACTGTTTATTTAAAGATGTTTGATAAAATTAGTTGTTTATGTGTAAAATGACTTATGAGGGTATGATTTAAAAAAATGTATAAGGACATGAGTATTAGCTATTTATATTTTAGTATTTCTTTGAATATTCTCAAAAAAATTTATATAGAACAAAAGAAGTCAAGACCATCATTTTCTCCTATATCTTTCATCGAGCCTTAAGAACATCGAAAACCCTCTCAATACAACATCTCAATGATATGAAGGAATTCGATTAAGAACTTCTCGAGATCCTCTTGGATTTGCAAGGGCCAATTAAAGAAGTTGAGAAATCACCTAAATGCTACTAAAAATAAGCTTGAGAATGAGTTCGATCGAATCACACCAGGAGTTTTTTCTCAAATGCAGCACTAACAAGCTTAATATGAAATTAAGATTTAAGGAAATATAAAATTTTTTATTTTTATTTTAATTTTTTCAATTTGAAAATTTGAACCTATTTTTTAATATTAAATTAAAATAAAATTATTTTGGAAATTTTTTTATATTAATCTCTTAAAATTTAACTTAGATAAAATAATTAATTTCAATTTGACTTATTAATTTTAGATTAAATTGAATTGAATTAAACACAATATACAAGTGATAATAATATTATATAGCAAATATTAATGTAAAAAGGGACTTAAATATCGACTATATAGAAAAGTAATAATATAATATAATTAGAGATAACAAATCTAAAAGAACATCATTTTTATTTTTTTACTTTTTTTGTAAAATCAAATTGAGCTAGACCTCGGACAATTCACTCGAGCCGTGCACTCTGAATGTGAACTCGAGCAGAATGTTTTGGGCCGGTCCGAACTGGCCACATTCTAATATAATAACTTCAGGAGATAGTAGACGGATAATTTGCTGGCGGGTAAATATCATCTAGAAGGAATCAACTTCTGGATTTCTTTGGATAAGACTTCTAGATAGAGTCTTCCGGCATTCGATTAGTATGATATTTGACCGCCTCCCATTCATTTCAAAGTAACCACTCCCCATTTGTCGTCTTTCCTTTTTTATGGGCTCTCGAAGGATGAAAAGTCTACAATCTGCTCTCCAAATTATAAAACGTGAATCGACTTGTAAACCTCTCCAACATAATTTAGCTACCAGCAAACTTCTATTAATTGGACATTTACTATTTTATTTTATTATTCCTCTCTAACTTATTTCTGTTTTTATAACACTAATTTCATGTATTAACAGAAAAACAATCTTCTCAAATTTCGAGCAACCCTTTTGGAAGTTGTATATTTGTATGTCGTTAAAATTATTTTATGTCATTTTTAATAAAGTCGGCTTTTTAATAAGTTATAAAAACTAAATGTCCATAAACTTACTTAATCAAACAATGAAAAACCTTATCAGCTATCACTAAACTTTAACCCATTATATCAATTTTTATTGGACTTTTTTATTATCTTTAATTCAGATCAAATTTGGTTTTTTCAATTGTAATAATTGTTCAAATTAAGAAAGTTACGCATAATTTTTTTCTCAAATTTAAATACATATAATAATTCACAAATTATACATTTTAAACAAATGAATTAAAAATTTACAACACTATAATTTCCATTTAATTTTTGATGGGTTGAGAAATGAAGACTCATACAACTGGAACTAGAATAATTACGTTAGGTGATCGGTCTTAATTTGTAAAGGTCTAGTACAACTTTCCCTTGGCAAGATGTTTAGTCATATTCGCAAATCTCAAAACCAAAATCGTTTAATTGGAAGTATCCTAAATTCATTATTGTGACTCATATCTATTTTTTTTTTCTTTATGGTTAGTCAACATCCGTACAGCCGACATTTAACTTTGTATAAATCCGATGAACTTCGACCGTCATCATGGCATGAACTTGGACAATGTGTGAGCAATTCCGTATTTATTTTTAAATGATTCCAGAATAAGAATCTTGGTTACTTGCTTTCGTAATTATTAAATTTATCTTTTAATATGGTTAGGAACAAAACAAAATATGACAACAGTGAAGGCTAAGTAGTTTGACTTTGACACCTTCAAATGGTCTAGAAGCTTACGTGTTTCATTAGACCAAAAATTATTAATCGTAATTTTTGTTTATCTACTTGTATTATTTATTGATAGTGTTTAAAATATTTCGTAATTTGTTAAATAAGGCTCAAGCCAAAATCAACAGACCACCAAGTTTGACTTTCTAACGCGACGTTTCCTTGGTGGACCTTAAGGTTAAGGGACAAATTTAAACGTGGCTCCCCAATGTTCATATGAGGACCCACATGGCGACACTCACGATGATGCTGGCCGGAGGTAAGCATGTTGTTTACAAACAAGTCTCTAGAAGCTACAAATATCCGTATTTCTGCTGAGTGTTGTCGTTAATTCTAAGTAATTGAAATAATGTAATTAATTATTTATTATGGTCTAAAATCATTGTTCAAAACATAATCATCAAGATGAAAAGTTTCGGTTAATTTTGTTGGAATTATCTTTTTGGACAGCGATTTTTTAAAGGACGGAAAGTCAGTCGGGCTTATCTAGAATCGAATTATTTTCTCCTTGGTTTTTGTGGTGCTGAAGCCATAGCAATCAAAATGGGTAGTGAGGTCGTAGGTCCAGTGGCCGGAGTAGCGACACGAACTATTGTGCAAAGTTGATAGGTGAAAAGAAAAAGTTGGAAGGAGCGCACTCAAATCTCCTCCTTTCATATACACATACACACAGATAACTCCGAGATTGACTGTTCCAGTGGATCATAAATTCGGATTCCATGGCTAAGCTTGAACAATGCTCCATCAGCAAGAACAAGAAGTCATTCTGTCAAGTTCATACCGGTAATTACGATAATATTATCGATTCAGGAAGAACATCTCTAACTGATACCATACCACATCACCACACTCTGATTTCAAATTCCTGAAATCAACCGTGTGATTGTAGGTAAGATAGGGAGAGAAAACATGAGAGTTAATGGTAGCCACCTACCTCACTTGAGTCCACTGCAAATGACATTATTGTGATGCAACTAAATTCATAGTAGTTGGGTCCACGCCCATTAGGATTAATGCTATTCTTTCCTGTGCTGTTGTGGTCTGCTGTCCTCACCTAATTCTCCATTTATGCATATTTAGAAAGTGATTTTTGCTTATGAACTGTAGGCATTTTAAAATCCATACATTATACGACCAGAACGTAATTGGGGTATTACAAGACGACAAAAGGAAGAGAAAAATATAGCTGATAAACAGAGGAATAGCATAAGAAGGGAGAGACAACATATCTGGCAAATATGTTACGAATCTAGGACATGGTAAAGGTTCGAATAATTCCTAAGTGCATGTTCGGTTTTTCCACTTGAGAGCCACCTCCGAGAGCGCCTTCGTAGACGACCCATCTTTACTTAGGACCTGTGCTGCTGAGTCTTTTAGGTCTTTCATTCTATTGCGTACCCTTTTCCCTTCTTGGCCTTCCATTAGACCCCTCACAACGTTGGCGATTTCTTCTCGTAGAATGAGGCCATTTTCATTGACCTTAGGTCTCAGTGCCAATTTGAGGTCCTCTGTTAACATGACGGCATTCATTTTCTGCTCAGCGTAAAGTGGCCAAGCGATTAGTGGCACACCATTCACCACACTTTCGAGGGTCGAGTTCCAACCGCAGTGGGTTAAAAAACCTCCGGTTGAGCCGTGACTCAGCACCTGTGCCTGTGGTGCCCAAGATGGAAGCACCCGACCACGCCCTCTGGTTCTATCCAAGAACCCTTTGGGTAAGAAATTGAAAGGGTCATTCTGGCCCTGAACACTGAAATACGTGGCATTAGCAACTTTATCGTTTGGACTCCTCACCACCCACAAGAACCTTTGCTCACTCATTTCTAAACCCAAAGCCAATTCAGTTATCTGGTCGTAAGAGAGGGTCCCCCCGCTACCGAATGAAACGTATAAGACAGAGCCATGTGGCTGATTATCAAGCCACTTCAAGCACTCTGACCCTTCGGACCCACTGTCTGAACCCATATTTACAAGCGGTCCGACAGGGTAAACCGGAGGCTTACCAGAGCCTTCTTCTTGCAAGGCCCTTAAAGCTCCTCCTTCCAGGTCCATGAAGCTATTCGCCAAAACTCCTTCTGCAAGTCTATACCTCTTAGCATGATGAAGAACCCACTTGTAAGCGTCATTCTTTCTGTCTTGAACCGGGTCGAGCAATTCTTTGCCGTGAATCGGCACACATCCAGGAATTCTCACGGGTTCTTCAAGCTCTCTGTACTCGCATGAAACCTTCTCGTCAAGCTCCGGCAAATAAAGAAACAAAGACAGAGCCATAGCGGTAGAAGGGTAGAAAATGTACGGAGAGACGTTGAATTCTCGAGCAACATCAAAAGCGTCTGTACCAAAAAGATCAACAACCAAAGCCACCAGGTTCGTTCTTTCAATCAAAGACCTGAATACCTCTCGAATAGAAGGAAGTGACCTCACCACAGTGAGTGAAATTAGGGTTTCTATCTTGGTATCCTTAGGCACGTCATCAAATGAAACTGGAGGAAGGAATATGGAGTTGACGGAGCTAGGGAGCGATTCAAGAACCGATTTTTGGGCTTTCAAAGGAGAACCATCAGTCGGAACAACGAAAGTGATTGAAACGTCATGTTGATCAACGAGCCGCTTCGCTAGCTCGGCGAGTGGGATGAGATGACCCATCCCAGGAGTCGGTAGAATTGCGACATGGGGAGTGTGGTTGCGTTCTTCCGCCATTGTTGGTTTGGCTTTTTCAGAAAGTAATTGCTAATTTTTGATAGTTGTTGCGTTGTTGCAGGTATTTGAGAACAAGAAAGAGGAATCGGACCTATTTATAATCGAGATTCTGATGTTTTTTTTGCGGTGTTTATGTGACTCATGTCTGGTCGTGCGTAGGATAAATAGAAGAGGGTTGTGTTTGGCTTCTTGTACATGTACACGTGGCAGTCCTTGTATGTCAGAATCCTTTTGCGTTCTCAATCATTGGAGTATGATTTTCTTTTATTTGATTTAATAAGTGAATTTGCGCAAGTTCACAAATTAAAATAGGCGGTGATGTCAGTAACGACGTAACGCTTATGCGATCAAGCAATCGAAGCATTCTTCATTCTACACTTGGCTCGTGTTTAAATTAAATTCCCAATTTTAAAAATTTTCCATTATTAAAAATAATCGTAAAAATCATTCGGAATGATCCTTCATGCAACCAGCTATTAAGAGTTTAATTATTTCAAAAAGTGAAAACAAATCAAAGGAACAACTTTTTAAAAACTTACTACAAAATAGTTTTAATTTTTCAAGAGCTAAAATAGGGTCATTAATTTTGCACAACATTTCTTTTACGCATTATAAAGAAGTTGTTTCCGTGACTTAAGTCTGTGACATAAAGAACATATTTTAATTAATATATTAAGATGTCTGATTATGATAAAAGAATAAGTGATAATTGAAATTAAAAATAATAAAAAAAGTCTCATAACTCATAATAATTCTTATAATAAATTTATAAATTCAAATTCTATAATCACTTTTAAAATTCAACTCTTTTGTTTCTTACCCCACATTTTACGTTTCATAATATACCTCTTGTCAAGAACCAAAAATATCTATAATTATTTTCGTGGTTCATAACAGAATAATAGTACGTAGGATTGTGACATTACCAAACGAAGATTAATCAACTTGTCAAGACTTTTATTCCCAAACGTTTGGAGTTTACATGAACCGTTTGTGGATGAGTTTAGAACATCGTGTTGTCTTCCTTTTTAAGTCGGCCCACAAAATGACAACGGAAATCTCATTAATGCGCGTTGCTTTTAGAAAAATGTCAATATTGATAAGGAAAAGGTAACAAGATTAATGTTAATGAATTAATTTCAAATTAAGTGGAGTTTATATACAGTTCAACGAATAAATAGAAATAACATCAATTACAATTTTAGTTAAAATAGAGGATATATAATTTATTATCTAAAAATGAAAATAATTATGCATGTACAACTATTGAGGTGTATTGTTGAGGAATTTCAGTTAATTGACAAAAATTTTAATAACTTTTAATAAAATGAAGACTTCGAAAATATAGGAGTTTAGTTGTTAAAAAATAAAGGATTAATTGAAGTTCAAGGACCTTTATAGATTGAACATTTTTGTGATAGTTGTCAATTAGAAAAACTAAGTAAATTTTCTTTTGTTCCTTTTGAACATTCTAGTTCTGGTATCTTTGATAAGATTCATTGTGATTTGTGGGGACCTGCCCTTGTTTTATTTATTGACAAGTTTAAATTTTACGTTTGTTTAGTTGACGATTTTTCCAAGTATACTTAGATTATTCTATTAAAACATAAATATGATTTTTTATTACCTATTTAGCATTTAAAAAATATGTTGAACGATAATTCAATAAGAAAATAAAAATCTTCCAGTCAGATGGTGGAGGAGGATTTGTTCACTCTAGATTATCATCACATTTTCTTGTGACAGGAATTATTCATCAGATTTCAAGCCCCTACACTCTGGAGCAGACATGTATATTTAAGAGAAGATACAGAACCATATGCGAATTGGGTATGACAATGTTATTCCGTAGTCATGCACCTCTTTTTTTTATGGGTATAAGCCTTTATGACAATAGTTTTTCTTCTTAATCGGTTACCATCTTTATCTCTTCAGCTCGACACTCCATATTTCATGTTACATGGAACTCATCCTAACTACATATCACTTTCGAGTTTTTGGTTCTAAATGTTTTCCATATACATGATATTAAGATATATTGTATATATCTTTTTATTTAGTTTTAGCATCTTATTTATTATTTGGATATATAAGATATTAATTGGAATGGGATTTAAAAAGATGTGGTTGTTACACTCATAGTTGTAAAAGAATCCTACATAATATTGAAGTCTATTCTCTAATAAATTTGTGGTATATCACGTTGATAATTGAATTATTTATTGCTGGATTTTGTGGATAAAAGATAAGGGAAATTTGTTTTGCCTGTTGGTCAAGAGTTCTTGATGGTGAGTATTGTAGATGTGTTTATCAATGGCAAAGGTGGATTCAATGTGGGTTGGATAAAAGGTGTAGTGGGAGTTAATTGAAATCTGGAAAAGTTATATCAAAAGTCGTACATGTGTTCAATATCGAGATATACCATGGGTTAACTTCAAAATTCCAAGAGTTGTTCTTCTGGGTTTGTACGTGAAATATACATGGTGGGTGTAGTGTCTCATATGGTTTAATTGGAATTGTTGAAGCTGGACAATGGGTTTTTCGACTGGAAGATAGTTTAGTACTGCATGCATGTTTCTGTTGTGTATAGTTGGTTAATTGAGTACCTGTGGTCTTGTTATGAAACTGGCATGAATCAGTCCAACTTATAGACAATTATTTGGATGTATTTCAGGAAGCTGAAACTATAGGGAAGTTTTTTTTCAAATCTCAAGTATATCGTTGTTTTGTTCTTAGTTGATTGATTACTTGAGTTATTTCTTTTAGTTACCTTTTGTTAAAAGTTGTTTAGAAAAATCCTCTAACGAGGTTAACATAAGTCGGTCGTGTTATTGGGTGTGAAATTCTTTCACGAGAAGTGAGGTTGAGAGATAGTGTCAAGAGCTAAGTGTTGTCGGCTCAATAAAGTCTTGAGTAAATCTATTGTACATCGGTGAAAGTATTAACTTGAGTAAGGGCCCTGCAAACGTAGGCAAGATGTACCAAACTGCGTTATCAAATTTTTGGTGTTGCTTTTTATTATTTTGTTTTTGATTGCTTTTGTTTTCGTTTGTGTTAGAGATATCCACGGTAAAATTGGAAAGGTTGTGAAACTATTATCGCCTTCGATTTTTTACATGGGATACAAGAAACCATAAATTTGACCCTAAAACTGTCTTGTGTGTTTTTGTAGGATATAATGAAGAGCATAAAGGATATAAGTGCTTTCATCCACCTAGTCGTAAATTTTTCATTTCTCATCATATTGTGTTTGACGAGACTGTTTTTCCTTTTAAGTCTTCATCTTTTTCCACTTTGAAATCACATGTTCTTCACATATTTGATTCTTGGTTGCTTTTTTCTAACAATCTTCTTGCTTCATGTAGTAATTCACAAACGTCTACATCGACAACTTCCATTCCATTACCATCTGTTGATATTCATGGCTCAGAATCTATACCAAATTCATCACATGACGCACCTGAACTTGATAATGTTAGGACTGCCTTTGATCAACCGAGTTCTGAAGATCTGAATCTACCTACCATACTGATTGATTTATGTTCTGAACACGTACCTATACCTGAGTCCTTTCCTTCTATAAATACAACGCCACCTCATGAAGCACTAGTTTCTCATCCCATAATAACCAGGTCCAAACTTGGAGTTGTTAAGCCATATCCTAAATATGTGTTGATAGTAACCTCATCTGCTACAATACCTCATGAACTGAAAAATATTAAATTAGCCTTATCGCATCCTGGGTGGACAGTTACTATGCTTGATGAACTTGTTGCACTACATCAAAATGAAACATGGAAATTAGTTCCATGCACTCCAGATATGCAAGTAATCGAATCCAAATAGATTTTTAAGACCAAGCTACGACCTGATGGTAAATTACATCGTCTCAAAGCACGTTTAGTCGCCAAAGTATCATCAGATTGATGGTATTGACTACACAGAGACATTTTCTCTTGTAATCAAACCAGGTACAATTCGACTCATCTTAACTATTGCTCTTGTGAGGCATTGGTCCATTTGTCAACTCAATGTAAAAATACTTTTTTACACAGCAACATCATCGAAGATATATATATGGAATAACCGCCAGGTATGACTGATCCACAGAAACCTATGCATGTATGTAAGCTCCAGCGTGCTTTGTATGGACTTAAACAAACACCACGTGCTTGGTTTGATAGACTCGGTGAATTTATTATATCATATGGTTTCTTTTATAGTTTAACTAGTCCTTATCTTTTTATCTTTCATTCTGATTAAGGTTCACTTGTTTTACTTCTCTACGTTGATGATATGATTCTTACAAGATCATCCACAAAGCTTGTTTCCTCTTTTGTTCAAATTTTGAGTTGTGAGTTCTCTATGAAAGATTTAGGTCCGCTGCATCACTTTCTTGGTATTGAGATTTCTAGCACAACAGATGGGCTACATCTATCCTAGTCACACTATGCATTTGCTATTCTTGAACGATCTAATATGCTTCATTGTAAGCCCATGCCTATGCCTTTAGAGGTCAACTTCAAACCTGCTATAGATGCTACTCCTATTACTGATCCTAATCACTTTCAAGGAATTGTTGGTGCTCTCCAATATCTTACATTAATGTGTCCAAATCTATCCTATAGTGTCAACTATGTTTCACAATTCATGCACGCGCTTACAGTTGCTCATTTGAAATTGGTTCAATGAATCCTTCGATACTTGAAAGGAATAGTTAACACTAGTTTACACCTCATTTCCAATACAACTCTTGAATTGTTTACTTTCTCTAATGTTGATTGGGCTGGTTGCGCTACAACAAGGAGATGTACAGCCGGTTTCTGCATTTTTCTTGGCATAAATATCATTTCATGGTGTGCTAAGAAACAACACACAATCTCTCACTCTAGGGCTAAAGCTGAGTATCGTGCTATGGCTAATACTGTGGCCGAGCTTACATGGCTCACTTTTATTCTTAAAAATCTTTGCATTTCTCTCTTATCTCCGCCAATCCTCTACTATGGTAATATTAGTGCTCTGTACATGATAATCAATCCTGTCTTTCATGCTTGGAGCAAACACATCGAGTTGGATTACCATTTTGTACATGAATGAGTTGCATATGCATTACTTGTCACTAAACATGTGTCCTCTAATAAACAAGTTGCTGATATATTTAATAAACTTGTGTCCACGACTGCCCTCGCAAATGTTTACAACAAACTGTGCCTTTAACCTTGGCTCAGTTTGTAGGGGGATATTAACAATCTACAACCTTCGTGGAGTGATAAGGATGATACTATGAGTAAATCATGGAGTGATAAGGTTGATCTACTCACAAAATTATCAAAGGAAATATGGTTGGGGACAAGGACTTCCAAAGAGTAACAAATTCCTACTGAAGTGGTAGTTCGTTAGATGTGGTAGTTCATTAGATAAAGGAAACTCCATCTGATAAAACTGTAATCATTCCTTCCTTATCTTGTATATGTGCTATATATGTATATATATATATCATTTTTTAGGATTGTAATCAATACTCATGAGACAAAAATCAATTCCATAATAAGAAGATTCTTTACTGCACCTTTGCCTTTTCTCTTTTCTTTACTACACCTCTGCTCTTTCGTTTACAAGATTCTTTACTGCACCTTTGCTTTTTCTTTTTCCTTTACTTCATCTCTACTTTTTATCTATTAGTTTATTATCTTTATCGTTAAAAGTTATTGAGAAAATTTTTTGTTAAGGTTAGCATGAGTCAATTGTGTTATTAAGTGTGAATTACTTTCACACTTAATAGGACGATGAATAGCGTCAAGAGTTAAGTTAGTTGGCTCGATAAATTTTTGTATAAAACTATTGTCGTTAATGAAAAATTTTAATTTGATGAGGCCCCATAGACTTAGGCAAAGCGTATCGAACTGCGTTAACAAATTTTTGGTGCTGATTTGCATTTGTGTGTTTAATTATTCTATTTTTGACCGTGGTAGAATCAATCGCGATCGAATAAGAAATTTTGCGAAATTACATTCTTTCGTAATTTCAAATTTAATTAATTAAAAATAATTTATCTTTAAGTCTCATTTAACATATAATTATCATCAATAATAAAAATATAACTATATTAATATTAACAACTAAACAAGGTTTTATTTTTACACATAAAAAAAGCATCAATTAAAAAAAAATAAAAATTAAAAATTAGAAGAAAAAAACAAAAGGTAAACCAAAACCGACCCTAGTGTATGCTTTGACGCTTCCTAGATATATCACGCACTTTTCATCATCTGTATAAAAATTAAAAAAACTTAATCTATTAAGAAACAGATAGAGTGTCTAATCTTCAATTAATTTCCCGTCTCGTTTTTCCTACCCCATGTCATGCTGTGATGCATGTGTCTGCTGTGGGTCACTTTCAGACTTTCAGCTCGTCAAATCAAAATATTGTCTTACTATATAAAATTTCCCCTCAATTTCAAGTCTAATGAAGTAAAATTTGGTTTGAAATCCATATCTACATAATTATGAATACTATATGACCAAGTT
Source organism: Erythroxylum orinocense (assembly GCA_025531955.1). Lineage (NCBI taxonomy): Eukaryota > Viridiplantae > Streptophyta > Magnoliopsida > Malpighiales > Erythroxylaceae > Erythroxylum > Erythroxylum orinocense. The sequence goes on from JANZLX010000009.1 coordinate 22,496,345, forward strand.
TATGATATAACTTGCAGAGTTTGCGTTTTGCGTGTTTATCAATTAAAACGGTAGTTGAGAGTTGTTTCTAAATTTAATTACTTGAAGTATGTGAAATATATTACATTAATTATGTATTTATTAAATATTATTTCCATTCTGTCCTTTTTCCTGGTTAATTGTTATTTTCTTTGTATTTTAATTCGATCGCCTGTAGCTTTTCTTATCCTGCGATTACCTATCGATGTTACAAAGATGGCTTTGTTGCTGTACTATAATAATTTATTAATAAAATTAAAATTTATTTAAATATATTTTAATCATTAAATAAAATTTTATTTGAAAATTTATATTATGAAGATATTTTAAATGTAATTATATTTATTAATAATTGTTAAATTAATTTTATTTAATTTAGTTACAAAAATTAAATACAATTAGTAATAACTAGTTTTAATTGATTAAATATATAATATTAAATAAAATAGAAAAACAAAAAAATTCCAGCTTCTCTATTTACTAAAATATGGATTTGGTTGACAAAACATATAAAATTATTAGGGGTAAATATATTCAAATTCGTGTGGTTTTACTTATTTATTTAAATCTTCTTATCTTGAAAATTATTATTTATTCATTTGTAGCATTATTTAATTATTTGTTATATATTATTAATTTATATCTTTTTATTGTAAATAATTCATCATTAATTTTTTAGATTTTATTATAATGCATGAAAAATAAAAATATAATAAGCAAAATTATATGATAACTAAATAATATTGTAAAGGGTAAATGATATCATTTTAAAATAAAAAAAACTAAATGAAGAAGATAAAATCACACAAGATTCAATATATTGCTATTTGTCATCTTTGAAGCACACTTTCTTGTCCAATGGTGACGGTTAAGTGATGCACAGATTACGCTATAATGTGAACTACGATCAAACAGTCCGTGAGTGGCTTTTGGATTTGGATTTTTCTCTAGAAAAGGCTGCTCGATTGGGATGACCATTATTCTATTGTTGAAAGGAAAGTGCCCACTTTCATAACAATTAAGTTGACTCGTAAGAACAGCGCAGGAAAGTGTTAAAGCACAACATGGGAAGGTGTTTTTCTTCCCACGCATGCATTACATATACGTCACATACGTAATTTTCTATCCAACTACGACTGTATCTGTGGTGCTATAACGTCAGGAACAGAGCTATGCTAACCCATATCAAGGGTTATGATGTCGGTTCGCATAATTTTCCTGTGTTTAAAAAATATATAATGTCTAGCCGGGCCGAGCCAAGCCAAGCCTGGATTTGGTTGGCAGCCCTAGACTCAACGAATTCAAATTTTTTGTCTAGTTTTATTTTGTCTTATTCTGTCTCATGAAATCTTAGTCATTTATTTTGTGGGATCCACACGGATCTTATGTGAAACCCACATAAATAAATAGTTGAGATTTATTTGACACAATAAGACAATATAATATTAGACAGAGAATCTGATCTCAGACTCAATCCACCCAAACTTGTTGCCATCCTTTAACTGCCTATATATGAGTGAATGGAAGCTATCCCTAAGTATAATTGTCCGTGCATGAGTGAATGGAAGCTAAAATTTTCGATCCTTGATTCAAAAGCCGAATTGAAAATTTCTTACTAGTGCCATTGGAAACTTCTGTAATCAACACATTAACAAATGGGAAAAAGAAAAAGAAAACTTGCAATCGTGCAAGGAAGTCTTTTCTAGGGAATGATTTGCTGCTAAAAGTTTCGTGCAAAACTAAATTGGTTTTGCTTGCAGACATAAGTTCTTTAGTAAACATGTCTTTCTTACAGGGTTGGGATGGCTTGGTTTCGGTTCAACTTCTTACATCTAATTTGAATCCGAGTCCAAGTTGAATTTGTTCAAGTTGTTATTAAAAAAATATTATTCAAGTATATTACATTAAAATAATACTATTTTATTAATTTGAATTAGACAACCATAAATCAAAAGTCACTCCTCCGTCGCCGTCTTCACACCAAAAGGGCGATTCCACAGTCACCGACTACTTGACGACCATTGCAACTGCAGCTGAAGATCTAGCAGCCATAGGTGACCTAGTCTCGTTAGATGATCTGGTTCTCTTTACTGTCAACGATCTTCCACAACAGAACGAGTCATTTGTCACCACCATAGAGAACCACGACACATCTCCATTCTTCTCTGAGTTGCGTGCCAAACTACTACTTCACGAACAACACCTGCTCTCTCTCCATCAAACTCCACCATAATTGGTTTCCCCGACTCACTGATGCATTTGACTTTCCCTTCACGGCAGCAGCAGACGATCTACCCAGCCTATGCGCTTCGGCACCCACGACCTAAATAGGTCTTGGTTTACCTCCAACTGGGTTGCGCGCGCCTTTTAACAATTTCTCTGGACCTGGCCCATACCAGCTCACTCACCAACTCCCACATCAGAAGCCATCCACTAGCCCAACCTGCAATTCCACCAGACCAGCTCTTATAATCTAACCCAATTAAACAATCCCAATTTCAATTTTTGACCCAAGTCCACTCCTCGACCTTTTAAATGTCAAATTTGCAAAAAATTTGGCCACATAGCTGCTACTTGTCACTTTCGCTATATGCAATCTAGAAATAATTTCTCCAATCTTCCCTCTAACCTAACACAAATTCAACCAGTCTTTTATACATTAAACATATTACCCTTTCACTACATTCCTTTACTTGTTCCCCCAGTGAAATCACTGACTGGCTCCTAGATAGTGGCGCTTCCTCTCATATGAAACCCAACACTAATATTTTCGACTCCATTCAATCAGATCACGGTATTGATCAAGTAGTTATCAGTAATGGTATTACTATATTTATCACTTTCAATGGTTCCTTATCTTTCTATACAAATCTTCGCCAAATTCCCTTAAATAATATTCTTATTATGCCTAACTTTACTGCCAATTTACTTTATGTTGGTTAATTTGTTAAATACAATTCTTGTTTAATTGAATTCAATTCCTCTAGTTATATTGTGAATGACATTTCCTTTCAGATTTCATTTTTCACGGGAAACATCCACAATAATCTTTACTCTCTCAAGGTTCCTGTCAATTTCACAAATCCCATTGTTTTTGCTGCTCAACATACTTCTTCACGCCTTTGGCATCAACATCTTGGTCATCTATGTCCTTAAATTTTTTTCCAATTTATTTATGTCTGATTTAGTGTCTCATACCTATCTTCATTATAACTCATATCTTTAAATCAATATTTGTATTGCACCTCTTCAACTTGTTCATTGTGACATTTGAGGACCATCACCTTTTTTATCACTTTTTGGTTCAAGATATTTTATAATTTTTATTGATGATTTTAGTCGTTATACCTGAATTTTTCTTTTAGATAATAAGTCTCAAGTATTACAAAAATTTCAAATTTTCAAAACCACTGTTGAGAACTTATTCTTAACAAAAATAAAAATGTTTCAATGTGATGAAGTTTTTTAACTCATCAAAGGATCATTTGCTACCTTTGTTAATAGTCACTACATTTCCCTCCGTATTTCTTGTCCATAAACCCTACAACAAAATGGTGTTGTTGAACGCAAAATTCGTTACATTATTGAAATAGGAATCACTTTTCTTATTCACAGCTCTCTTCTGAAAAATTTTGGTATGAAGCTCTTTTCATTGTTGTTTTCCGTATCAATCTTTTACCCTCATTTACCTTAAATATCAATTCTTCTCATAAACTGTTGTTCAACTCTCCTCCCAATCTTAATCATCTTCGTATTTGAGATTGCACATGCTATCCTTTCCTTGCTCACACTAGAACTGATAAAATCATACCCAAATCCATCCCCTGTATATTCCTTAGCTATGCCTCCAATTATAAAAGATACAACTATTTTGATCCCTCCATAAATAAAATTTATCTTTCTCGACATGTTCGATTTCTTAAAAATCAATTTCCTATGCTCCACCCAATCTTCTCCTCCTCTTCTACCACCTCTTTATCTTTACCATTACCAATTCAATTATCAACTGCTCCTCCACCTCTATTTAGTTCTCCTTTCTCACCAGTCTCGACTATCTTTGTCTCACCCATACCTCCTGCACCCTCTTCCCTACCTATTCTACTTGTTCCTCAATCCTTATCCTCCTCTTCTCCTCCAATAGTGACTCGCACTCAGGACAACACTTGCCTGTTTAAAACTTTTCCTGACCATATTACTTACAACACCAAGGTTCCGTCATCTCGTGATTCAAACCTTACTTCTTTAACTTAAGCAAACAAATTTACTCACTAGCGACAAGCCATGTTTGATGAGTTCAAAGGTCTCTGTCACAATAATACTTTGTCCCTTATTCCCCCTCCCCCAAGTGCAAATATTGTTAGGTGTAAGTGGGTATTCCATACAAAGCTTAATCCTGATGGTTCCTTAGACCGCTATAAAGCCTTCCTGGACACTAAAGGCTATCATCAATCACCCGTCTTGATTATACTGACACCTTTAGTTGAGTTGTCAAACCAACCAAAATTTCTCATTTTTACACTTGCCTTGTCTAAAAATTGGTCTATTCATTAACTTGATGTTAACTATGCTTTTCTTCATAGCAACTTAAAGGAGCCTGTTTTTATGCAACAATTACTTGGTTTATTGATCCTTATCATCCTTATTATGTGTGTCATCTACACAAAGCTCTATATAGTTTCAAGTAAGCCCCTCTAGCTTGGTTTCACCCTTTAAGTCATAAACTTGCTGACCTTAGGTTTACTTCATCAAATGCTGATACCTCTCTTTTTATTCACTCCACCTCCACTTTCACCACTTTTCTACTTACTTACCTCTCTTTTTATTCACTCTACCTCCACTTACACCCCTTTCTACTTGTTTATGTGGATCATATCATGGTGACTTGTTCTTCACCACAATTCATTCAAACCATCATTGATGCTTATCACTCTACTTTCACCATAAAAGATCTAGGTCCTATTCGCTACATTATAGGCATCAAAGCAATTTTTACACCCACTGGCATCCTTGTCACATAATCTAAATACACTCGTGACCTCCTTCATCACACACACCTTAAATCTTCCAATCCTGTCTCCATACCTATTACCTCATCTCTACCACTTTCCAAAAATCATGTTCTTCCTCTTTCTAATCTTACTGAATACCATGGTACTATTGAAACCCTTCAATACCTTTGTCTCACTAGACCAGGTATCCAATTTGTTGTTAATAAAGTTTCATAATTCTTACACTAGCCCACTGATGTCCATTAGACAACGGTTAAATGCATTCTTCAATATATTTTCTCTACCCCTTCTATGGTCTCCATTTAACTAAACCTTCTACTTTAACCATCACTGCTTGATAATTTGCATTTTTGTCATGTTAATTCTTTGTGTTTTATGTTCTTTTGTTAGAATTTTGTGATGTTCTGCTTGTGTTTCCATGGTAATTTATGTTTTTGTTTGTTTTAGGTGACGAAAAATAAAGAGATGCAATTTGAAGTGGAATTAGTTGGAGCGACGTTTTTGAAAGAAAGAATTAAATTGGTGGGCTGCGTGAACATAAATGGGTCCATGCTACAAGCAGAGAACAGAAAATTAAATCAGCAAGAGGACACGCAAAAGAAGACTCGGCAGAGAGCATGGGAGATTCAGAGCAAATGACGCAAATTGGCCAGCATGATAACTTAACGCATGAAGGGATAAATACATAGGAGAGTGGGTTGGTCTTGAATTGTCAAAGAGAGAGGGCCCACGGTACTTAATGCCTAAGGAAACAAAACCTAAAAAGAAAGATACGAGAGTGTGCGGCAACTTGAAACAAAAGCAGATGACAGCAGTGAGTTACAAAAGAAAATTGGAGATTGACATAGGAAGAGGGGCCCACTTTATTAGAAAACCTAGGCTAAGAGGCATAAGGAGTGGACGGCAACTTGGGGTTGGAGGAGGAGAATCGATTTATTCACAATAACAAGAAGGAGTGACTACGAAAGCTGAGAGAATAGTCAAGGTTTGGGCGGCAACTTCGAGGGGAGATACATTATTCACATAGGAGAATAGAAACAGTATCGGCGTGAGAGGAAGATAGTTGGCAGGCGGTAACCTTCAGCAGCTAAGGGATTAATTCTTTTATCACAAAGAAAGTTGACGACGGCAGCCTTGAGTTTTGGGGGAAGAAAAGTCAAACATTGCGGCAAGGGAGAAATCAGGAGAGTGACTGCGGCAACTTGGAAGGCTAGAGAATTTATTTACACTCAACAACAGTGGGCGTGGACGGCAACTTCGAAGAGAACTTGATTTAGTTTCAGCAAAGGTTTAAGTTTTATTTTAATTATTAATTTCAACTTTATTAGATAGAGACTAGTATTATTTGTGGTTAGTTTTTAATCTAGTCA
>JANZLX010000009.1:22515009-22550222 GCA_025531955.1 Erythroxylum orinocense
CCCAGGTATGGGTCACTTTATTCCACACGTTGAGTTAGCAAAGAAACTGGTTTTTAACCATGGCCTGTCGGCTACTTTTATCATCCCTTCAATGGGACCACCGCCAAAGGCTCAGATGGACATCCTTGAGTCATTCCCAGAAGGCATAAACTACGTCCTTCTACCTCCAGTTAGGTTTAGTGATTTGCCTGACAATAATAGGGCTGAAACACTATTTATCCAAGCTGTATCTCTCTCTGTATCTTCGATTCGTGATGAAGTTAGCTCATTAGTTGGAAGTACCCGATTAATAGCTTTGGTTGTTGATCTTTTTGGTACTGATGTGTTTGAAGTTGCAGTGGAATTTAAGATGCAGAAGTATATATTTTTTCCATGCTCGGCTATGTCACTTTCTTCCGTGTTTTATTTTGAGAAATTACATGAGGTGGTTTCGTGTGAGTATAGGGACATGCCCAAGCCATTCCAAATACCGGGATGCAGAGTCCTAGTTAACGGAAGAGATCTACCAGACCCGGTTCAGGACAAGAAGAACGATGTATACAAATGGTTTCTGCACAACGCAGAACGACATTATTTATCAGATGCTATCTTGTTGAACAGCTTCGCGGACCTGGAACCAGAGACTCTGCAAGTTCTGCAAAAGAGAGAATACGGTCAAGCACCTGTTTATGCCATCGGGCCTGTCTTATATTCGGGTTCGAGAGATGGGCTTGATGAATCCGAGTGCCTCAAATGGTTGGATGACCAGCCGAGATGTTCTGTTTTGTTCGTCTCTTTTGGGAGTGGTGGGACTCTTTCTTTGGAACAGCTAAATGAATTGGCAATCGGCTTGGAGATGAGTGGACACAAGTTTCTTTGGGCTATAAAAAGCCCAGATAAAACAGCTAATGCTTCCTTCTTCAGCGCCCAGAGCAATAAAGACCCTTTTGATTACTTGCCAGGAGGGTTCCTGGATAGGATCAAAGGACGAGGTCTGCTGGTGTCATCTTGGGCACCACAGGTTCAGGTGCTAAGTCATAGTTCAACTGGTGGATTTCTAAGCCACTGTGGTTGGAACTCAACGCTTGAAGGCATTGTGCATGGGGTTCCATTCATTGCTTGGCCACTCTATGCAGAGCAAAAGATCAACGCAGTATTGATAACTGAGGACCTGCAGCTTGCATTAAGACCAAAGGTCAATGAAAATGGATTAGTGGGACGAGAGGAGATCGCAAGAATTGTAAAGGCGTTGATGGAAAATGAAGGCGAAGCAAGTAATATTCGTCAGCGAATTAACACGTTGAAGGAAGCTGCGGCTAGGGCAGTAAGCAACGAGGGAGCTTCCACCAAATCTCTCAAAGAAGTGGTTGATCTGTGGAAGAATAAACCTAACCAATAAGGTTTCGTTTCAAGACTGATTCTTCTTCTCTGTATCTCTCGGTTTCTTTGGGTACTTTCTGAATGTCAAGTAGTCAACTTCCATGTTATTGTATGAAGCAGCTGTAATAAAGAATAAGGACGTACTTATCACTCTTAAATAATAAAATTAATATTTTAAAAAATATTTACTCATTCTTTGTCATTTTATTCAATTTCATAATATTAAACAGAAGTGTAATTATATCAATTAAAAGTATAAAATTTTAATTAATTTCGATATTATCTACTTAAAGCGTCACGTGAAATCAACAGAATATATATAAATGAAAAAAATAACAACAATTTAACTTTAACTTAAAAAATTAAAATATTAAAAAATAATGAAAAAGATTTGAAATTATGTATTATTGTATATCTCCTTACCTTGGAATCATCGTCTCTGTGTTTCTTCTTAAAAGCTTTAAAAGTCTGTTGATGCCATTAAGAGCTTTGAAACATCCTTAAGTCTCATCAACACGAAGTTTTGAAGCATTCCTAAATTTCCTTAAAAAATTTTTGTACCATCGGATGCTTTATAATCCGTATTTCTAATGCAAACTGAAGTTTTATATCTGAAATCCACTCAAAGTTCTTTTAAAATCCCAAAATCGGTTCACATAACAATTAGACGTATTATTTTTAGAAAGATGGCAATAGGACTCATAGACCTGTCTAGTTAGTTTATTTAAAATATTTTTGAATAAAAAATACAAAATAACATTTTTTTTATTGAATGAGCCTTAATAGTTCAAGTTCAAGTATGTCCATGAGCTAATTTTTTTTAAGCGAAACTATGTTGTTTTATTTAGAAAATTTGAGTTTCAAATCAATATAAGCTTGATTATTTAACCCATTAAAAATATTCAAATTTAGGCTTATGGGTTATCGTGAGCCCTAATTTATTGAGAAAATAGTGGTATATAGGTAAGATTTATATTCAATTTTTTTCTCTATTTGTATTTGCATGTTTATTTAGGTAATCATTTTGATATTATAGTTTTTAATTTCAATTCAATATAAAAGGAATATGAAAATTCAGTTCAAATTGTCTGTAATTAGATTCTGTTTCGATTGTAACTCTGTAGACTTGCACGACTGCTTGCGATGACTATATATATATACAAGGACGGAGCCAGACTCAACTCTAAGGGGGAGCCTTCAAAACTCTCCAAGTGGTCCTTTTATTGATCTTTGTGTTTTTCAAAAAATTAATATAATAGGGAGAGTTTGTGGTCAACCTCAATCGTTCTGAAAAATTTGAACATTTTAATTTGCTCAAGCAAAACAAGTATAAAGATTGAGATTAACATATTTTTCTTTTGATGGTAGCTTTTCATTGTGAGGACATTATGTTATATTCAATGGATAATGTACAAAAAATAATAAAAAACTAATAACTGAAGCCAAGAAATGTGTTTAAGCTCAATAATTGGTCTCGTCATGCTTAAGTGAGTGGATTAAGCGATATGCTTTGCTATTTCTTTTCTCATACTCTATATTTGTACTTTTTAACTCTAACCAATACATAAATTGAATGTCGTGGATCTTTCTTTTATCACATCTATTTTGGTATCTAGCTATTACTACAATTTGAAGCTGACTTGGGCAATTTAAAGTTTGAAAGTGCGGAGAAATTAAGAGAGGGCATAGTTGTGGTGGTTCGATTTTGTTAGGAATCAGAAGGGTGATTGGCAGAAGAATAAGCTTCTAAAATATGAGCCACAGACGTTTGTCCTTTGTAGCTCTGATACCATGTGAAAAGATGAAACAAATTTTTATGATGTAATTGCCACACTTTTTCCTTTTATTGATTGAGTATATATACAGGGATTTGTATATCTGTATAGCTAGAGTTTGTTACAACAAAATTGTGGTATTTATTGTATATGTTGCAGGTGCATTCCTTTATTGTGAGGGAGCTAAGTATTTAGGCTGGAGTTGAATTTGGATTTGGGACTTGGGCTTGCATCATTCATGTTGTTTTCTTTACACGAGGATAATCTGTCTCTTACAATATCAACCACTTCTCTGAGAGATTTGATGGAAGCTCCCTCGTTGCCTACATCCCTAACTTCAGCTTCCTTCAACATGTTAATTCGCCAACAAATATTACTAGCTTCGCTTTCATTTTGCATCAAAGCCTTTACTAGTCTTGTGATCTCCTCTCATCCTACTAATCCATTTTCACTTAACTTTAGTCTTAATCCCATTTGTAGGTCCTCTTTTATCAATATTGCATTAATCTTTTGCAAATGATGTAGTTCTGTTTTATGGAACAGATCCTCATTGCTTAAGGCTTGTTATGAGAATCCTAAATAAGTTATCTCAGCTCTTTGGATTGTAGCTTAATACTTGCAAGAGTTGTTGCATATTTCCTCTAACATTTAAAATTTTTAAGGCCCTAGGATCTATTACTAGTCTATTTATCAATTATGCTCCCTTTAAATATCTAAGGGTACTTATTACCACCAGGAAGCTCAGGTTTACAAATTGCTTACCTCAGCTGGAGAGGTTTAAGGATAAAATCAATAATTGGCAGAATAGATTCCTTTTTGTTGGGAGACTTCATCTCATATTCTTAATTATAAGGAATCTCAATTTTCACTGGTCTGCACATTTATACCTGTATAAGAAACTGATTAGTCAAATTGAACAATGCATCAAAAACTCCCTATGGTCAAGAAAGGCTAAAGAGGCAAAGGATGCAAAGGTTAAAATTTAAATGGGCTGATTTGTGTCTACCTAAACAAGAGGATGGACTGGACTAGCACCTATCCATATAATGCAAAATGTGTTTCTCATTAAAAAGGTATGGAAACTACTTGTTGATAGAGAAACTCATCATCATTATCATCACCATCACTTAGTTAAAGTCCTACTGAATTGCCAGATTTGAGGAGGTTTAATAGTATATAGTCTTACCCTTGTCCAGTAGAGAGGCTATTTCCAATAGAGTCAAATGTAATGCCTCATAAAGATACTACAAAATTATAAATGGATGTGTATACATAATAAAAAATAAAAATAAATCAAATAAACATAAAAAGGTAATAAAAATAATTAAATACAAATAAATAATAAAGAGAAAAAAGGTAAGGCAATACAAAAATAATGTACGTACATAACGTCGATTAACAATAAATGGTAATATAAAAATACATACCAAAAAATACATGTTCAAGAGTAACTCTAACTAGGCCTGCCACTAAATTAATTACGTTAAGTAGGAAACTAACTAAGCTAAACTAACTAGAAGATAAGTAATATACAGAAAATGCAAAGGACATGGTTTAATATAACTTACCAGAATGCGAATGCCCTCTTTAAGAGAGATCATTTAAATATATCCTAGTACACAAAATTTTTCCTATTACGGGTCAAGTCCTCAGTAAGATCCAACCTATCCATATCATTCTTAATCACTTCCTCCCCAGTTCTTTTAGGCCTTCCTTTTTTTTCCCCCTTTTACAGCATCTAAATATTATTTTCTTGTATCTTCTCACTGGAGCATCAGGGTGTCTCTTTTTAGCATGTTTGAATTACCTAAGCCTTGTCTCTCTCAATTTGTCATTAATACCAACCACCTTTAATTTATCTCTTAGCATTAGATCCTTGGCCCTATCTCTTCTGGTAAGGTTATACATCCATTGGAGCATCCTCATCTCCATCACTAAAAGCTTATTATTGCATATTTGTTTGATGGGCCAAAACTTTGCCCCTTGTAACATGATTGGCCTAATTGCTAAGCGATAGAATTTGTCTTTGAGCTTGAGTGATATCTTCTTGTCATATAAAACTCCTAAGGCACTTCTCCATTTGAGCCACTCTGATATGATACGATGGGCTATATCTTTATCAATCTCTCAATTGATTTGGATGCTAGACCCTAGGTACTTAAAACACTCCTTCCTTGGTATAACTTCAAATCCAATCTTTACCTCCACATCGGTAGCCACCTCATGGCCCGAAAAGTTGTATTTTAAGTACTCAGTCTTAGTTCTGCTCACTTTAACGCCCTTTGACTATAACATTTCTCTTCAACATTCTAGCTTGACATTGACCCCCTTCTCTTGTCTCATCTATTAAGACAACTTCGTTAACAAACAACATACACTAAGGTACATCTCCTTGAATATTTTTGGTAAGCTAATCCATCATTACTGCGAACAGAAAAGGGCTCAATGCGAAGCCTTGGTGTAGTGAAAATTTCTTATTATCTTCTCTTATCGTCCTTAATATAGTCATTGCCCCTCAATACATATCTCTAATCACTCATATATAGGTCATAGGAACTCCCTTGACCTCCAAACACCTCCACATGATTTTCCTAGGAACCTTGTCATATATCTTCTCTAAATCAATAAAAACCATGTGCAATGTTCTCCATCTTTCCTAGTAATATTCCATTTATTTTCTAAAGACGTGTAAAGCTTTTGTCGTAGACCCTCTTGGCATAAAGCCAAATTAGTTTTTTGATATAAAATTCACCTTTCTTAGTCTCTTATTAATGACCATCTCCCACAACTTCAAGATGTAACTAAGAAGTTTAATGCCTCTATAGTTGTTACAATTTTGGATGTCCCCTTTGTACTTGTATAAAGGAATTAACATACTCAGTCTCTATTCATCTAACATTTTGGCAGACTCGAGGATCACATTAAAAAGCTTGACTAGCCAATTAAGACCTTCAACGCCTAGGCTCTTCCATACCTTTATGGGTATCTCATTCGATCCTACAGCCCTTCCGCTCTTCATCTCCCTCAAAGAACTTTTTAATTTCTTCCTTTGTGATCTTTTTACATCGAAACAAGTTACGAAATATCTTAGACTTGCTGAGGTTACCTAAAGAGATATTGTCCTCGATGCCTTCATTAAAAAGGCCATAGAAGTACCTTTGCCATCTACTCTTGATGTTATCTTCCTCCATAAGCACTTGCCCTACTTCATCTCTTATACAACAAACTTGGGCTAGATCTTTCTGGTTTAAATGGATCAATGAGTATTATCTAAACAATGCTAACTTCTGTAGATCAAGCCTAATAAGGATTTTTCTTGGTGCCTTATTCAAATTTTGAGAATAAGATATAATATTTACCCTTGCTTCCTAACCTAAGTAGGGAATGGGAAAAACTCTTAGCTTTGGTATGATAATTGGACCAACCAAAACCCTATTTATTCTAGGTCTAACTTGATATTTTTAGCAGCCAAGTTTCCTCTAATTGCCAAATTTGGATCCCTCATACTAAACTACGAGTTGGGATTGTCAATTCAGTGTTGCCTTAAGACTCATTAGTCTTTTTCCCATTATAATCCTGATCAGAATATAGAAGATAAGATTATCGGGTAACATATCTCATATCTTCTCTAATGCTTCTTATTATTAGCTAATTAGAACCTTCTCATTTAAGGTGGGCTAGTATGAGCTATTTTGGAAGAATTTACTCTTTCCCAAGGCCTCATTTACTAGCTAGTTAGTAGTTAAAAATAGACATAAAACTAAGAATAGATGTTTTTGTAGGGAAGCTGGGACAAAATCCAATCCCGACCGTAGCGGAATAATTATGAAAATATTTCTCAAATTGGTTTCATGAAACTACGCTCAATTTAATTATACAAAATGATTAAAATATAAATCATAATAAGCGTGAATTTAAATTCATACCTTATTCCAAAACTTGATAATGTTCTTATAGTATCCCTCAAACTGTTTCCAAAATCGATCTTCTTAACTACTGTAGCTGCACAAGTGTCTGACTTTTAACGGTATCCATAAAATAGGTTGAGAGAACTCTATAACTCTTATGGAGAGGGTTAAGCAAGAATTATTATCTCTATTAGAGCTTAAACCTATTTATAATAGGTTTTAGACGTTTTTAGTAATTTAATTGTATTAAATTCTAATTTCAATTAAACTTTAATTAGAATTACAAATAATTATAATTAAATACCAATTATGCCTAAATAAGAGTTAATATCTCATATTGATCCTTATTTATTAAATATCTAATATTTAGTCATAAATTTTCTTAAAATTTACAATCAAGTCCAACTTGATTAAAATAACTTTGCTCTCTTCAACCTATTTTTTGTATTGATCCTATAGACCCACTTGTTCAACAGAGCTTTCTTCCTTGCAGGCAACTTTCTTCCTTGCAGGCAACTCAGTTAACTCCCAAGTATCATCCTTCTCAAGTGACCATATCTCATCATTCATCGCTTGCTCCCACTTGATTAAATCCTTCATCTACAATGCCTCATCAAAGGATTCTGGTTCCCCTCCATCAGTCAACAACAAATAATGCAAGGATGGTGAATACCTTTCTAGTGGCCTTATAATCCTGGTAGATCTCCTCAACACTGGCTCAGGTGTGACTGGTCGCTGTTCTGATCACATAACTTGTCAAGAGAAGCTATAGAAAGCTGATAGATTTCTCCAAGAGAGATTGTTGACATATCTCTTTGAAGAAAAGCTATGGTCCTTTGTAGTTCTGGCTGTATTTCATCTGGAAGGGATGATATAAAAGTGTAACGAAGGTTAAGATCATTCCATCCATTTAGAAGATAATACCTTTCTGTCATGCATTTGTAATGCTATTAAATATCCCGCTTATCAAGAGAACAACATTTCATTGCAAAATACTCCTGATGGATTTGTTTGTCAATCAAATGGAAGTCACCGATAAATTCCTTGTGAATTATGCCAAGTAGTGCTCCAGCAGTTGTAACTTGGATATACTGAAGACGTTGATACTCACTAACACTTTGCCACCATTCTCGCAAAGTACCAGTAAACCTGGATGTGAATTCAAACAAAATATCCGGAAGAGGATGATTAAGTTTGGTCATTTGTAGATCAATCCATGAACCAAACTCATGAAGTCTATCCCGCCATTTCTTTGGAGGTAGATCATCAAAAGTAAACCAAGGACCTGAGGTAGGCTTGGTTGTCAGCTGTGCTACTGTCGTAGCTGGTGTTTCCTGAGGTGCAGGTTCAGGTCTGAAGGGTTCAGTACCTATGGATTCAACTTCACTGATTTTTGGTTCTACTTCATTATATTGAGGCATAGTCATCAGAACATTTGATAGTTTTGAAAGATCAGCAAAGTTTGCTGAAGAATCAGTTGTATCTCCACCAACTGAATCATATAGTGCCTCCGAAGAGTGTTCACTTAAATCTAAAGGTTGTTCCTCTAAACATAGTGACTCAGATGAGTTATCAGATGGTGTTGCATCCACTTCAGATGTATTGCTTTTTGAATCAATTCTCTCTAATTGAGAACTGGAAATATTTGTAAGAGGATTTGAAGTGAGAGTAGCTACGTACTCTGGTAGTTTAGCTTTGTCCTTCCCAATAGAAGATGTAGAAGGTTAAACTGGTGGTGGAGATTCTGGTGGTGTACATATCTGTACTGGTTTTCTCCACTGTTGTTCTGGTTCAACAGGTGTATATGAAGATGACACTTCTGGAACCTTTCAGTATTGCTCAGAAACTCAAGGCTTAGGCATACTATCAGATGTTGACTTTGGTTTTGATCGTCGAGATTTCTCATGAGTTGTCTGAGGATGTACATACTGTCTAATCAAAGGGTAATTGAATTTGAATACTTTTGAATAGTCAGCTTCATCTGGATACCGTTGATACGAAGGAGATGGATATGATGGCTGAAGAGTTGAGAACTCTGAAGAAGATGAGCCATATACCTGTCTAGATTGAGAAGCATGCATGTCAGCTTCTATTTTTTGTATAGTCCTTTGTATCTCTTGTATCTTTCTTAGTTTCAAGTCGAACTCTGGCCCCATGTAACGGGCTGAGATGTATTGTTTAAGTTCAGCATCAAGTTGCTGAATTTGGGCTTTATAAGATCTATGCATCTTTTGTATCTGTTCCGTGACATAATTGACTTTCCTGTACGTAGCAATGTTTTGTTGACTAATTCCATCCAGCTTGGAATCAATCCTTCTCAAAACTCTGTTCTGTGCTACTGCGTTGTGTGTCTGCTAGTTAAGAACTTCATCAGTAGGATTTGATACTGGTGTACCATGTGAAGTAATTCTTGTAGCTCGGATGTATGGGTTAGAGTTAACCTTCTGTGATTCATCAGTACTCCTGGATAATTGAGGAAAGTTATCGTTATCTGACCTTACTACCATACAGGGCATAGGAGTAGGAGGTTGTACAGGAATTGCTGGCATAGATCTATAAGATCCTTAAGTAGATCTGCATGTTTTAGACGACCTGAGCATCTCCCTAAGAGACTTTGGTCTGGATCTTTCTATTTGCATCAAAAGACCATTATGATCATCTTAATCTGGATCCTCATCCTGGTGAGGATAGTAACAAGAAGGCAAGCACTGAGATTTGGGCTTAGATTTCTTCTTCCTTCTTCGTTGATATCTTGGATCATCGTCGTCTGTGTCTGACTCAGGGTTGAGACAGATCTCACAGTCTGGTTCACACATGGATGGGTCGACATCCCATACAAAGTGTCCACGATGATGACTGACATAGACTAGATTGCCATTAGATTTGAAATAGTGAATAAAAGAACCGTCTTTACCTTCTGTATGAGAGGATACGGGCTAGATCTTAAGGCTTATTGCCCCAATTGATAGATCTGATGGATCAATGGGCTGGATCATTAGGATTGAGACTGATGTAGATGGACCAGGCGTGTCGTCGCTAAGTCTGGTGTAGATGGATTTGACTGAGCCATCTCTCAGAGTCTGCAAAATCGGAGGAGTCGTCGTATGAAAAAAGTGTCGATGAGGCGCATGGAATACCTTTTGGTAATTGGTAATCCATTCTGTTGGCATCAACTTTTCAAGCTCCTGTGCAGGTAACTGCTTTGGGATTTGAATGATTGTTGAATGGTTGTTAGCAACATCAGCAACCGTATATAATGCATCCGAAGTAGAATTTGGAAAGTTTAAATCCAAGGCATGATTCTGAAGACGATAGATCATCTGGTGATGAAGAGTAGCCATGATGGTTGTTGGACCTTGATCTGCTCCAATGATCTAGATCTGAACCTGTAGTCGTTCAAATAGAGTAGGATCATCCAACCTGAAGTTGAAATCAGGTGCTATGGTCAAGATGACACTTCCTCTGTCAAAAGTTGTTAGCAAGGTACCAATTAAAGCATTATGTTACGTGGTGTAGGCAGTGTTAAGAAGTGATATCCTGGCTGTTGTAGGAATACCTTTTCTTCCATGTAAGGTTAGAACAAGTCGTATAGCTCCCACATGTAGATGTGTATGGGACTGGTCTCTCCATAAGGCGATAAGCTCCTTAGAGATCTCAAGCTTTACGTATTGTTCTGCTGTTGTAGATCTGAGACCACACTATTCCAATTTGGAACTTTGGATGATTTCTTTCACATGAGGTCTAGAAGTAGATAACACACTCCTAATACTTCTCGTCCAAGAACGGTCACGAGAATATATACTGTAGGGACTCAACAATGGTAAAAAAGACTCACAAATACGATTTTCTATAGGCACATAAGTAATTTCAACAAGATTTTATATTTTTCTGATAAAACACACTTAACACCTTTGGGTAACGAAGCTAAAGACAAACTAGACGATAAATGAATTGGATCTGGAGAAGTATCCATAATTTTTATGCAACTCTCTTCTTACTCCCTTTCTTACCTAATATCAAAATGTTTCCCCACCTGGAAAGATGCGAAGGTACTATGTTCCCAAGTAAACCACAAGCAGTAGTGATTCACTAAGCGAGAAGTAGAATTACTTCAAGGGGTACGAAGGTTTCCACGGCATTATCGTCTACCTTACCATAAACATCACAAAGAGATGGGAAAGTGTTCCCGACTTTGTGAGCGCTCTGGTCCGTTAGAGCGTAGACACAGGGAATATGACCTTTCTGGCTAACCCTCACAAACCCAATGTTTTTGTTAGAGGGGTTGTTTTCATTTTTGGGTTTGACCTTGCCCGAACGGACTTAAGATAGAATAAAACTCAATCAGGCTTACACTAGTTGAGCTAAGTATTTTAATGCTTTTGAGATGCAAAACAGTTTAAGATAAGTGGGTTAAATTGATTTGAGATTTAAAATGAATTTGGTGTGGACTTAAAAGATTTGATGAGTTAAGAAATAAATATAGAATTTAAGACTTATGATCTAACGATAAATAAGTTTTTTAAATTTATATATAGAAAATACGAATAAATTTAATAATATTTAGAAGTAAGTTTCTAAACAAAATTTAAAATTTAAAATTGAATATTTTAATTTTAATTAGAAATAAATTTGTAATTAAATTAAATTGTTAAGTCCATAAGGTGAATAAAAATTAGAAATAAGTTTTTAATTGAATTAGCAAATATGTTACTCAATTTGATTCATTCAATATATATAATTAGAAATAAATTTTTAATTAAAATTTAAAAATGATGAGTTTTGATAGTATATGAGAAATGAGTTATTGAATTAAAAATTAATTTCTAATTAAATTAAAATTATTAGTATAAGAATTAAAAATAAGTTTCTAACTGATATTTCAATTTGATTAGGCTCATAACAATGAGAAAAGTGTTTCTAATTTAGATATACTAAGTATAATTTTTCTAATAGAATCACATTTTTTGTGGACTACAGATTTGGGAGTAACCAACCATATAGCGAAGGATAAAGATGTCTTTATGAGATTTTGGAAATTTTCGTATGGATACGTATTAGATAACTCAAGGATTGTTGTACAGGAGGTTAGAACCTGGAAAGTAGACATGCACGGTGGTTGGTCTATGATCCTACATGAAGTGTTGTATGTCTCAAAGTTTCGATGGAATCTAATCTCTGTGTTGGTTTTAATAAATCTTTGTTTTGATGTAATTTTTGCAATGGCATAATGAATTTATATCCTAGATATTTTTGTTATGGTTATGGTTTTATGTTGTTTATTCAAATAGTAATATAAGTTGTTATTTGTTTCATCATCTAGTAATTCCAATAAAGATGTTATTTTGTGGCACACTAGACTATGTCATATTAGTCAAAATCAAATAAATCAATTAGTTAAAGAAGGCCTAGGTAATTTAAATTAAGTAGATTTACATTGTCTAATTATTAAAATGATATAAAATCAATTAGAACTGAAACAGGAATTTACTACTCATTGCAATTGATTCACTAAGACATTCGTAGTCCAATGAATAGGTATGTGTTAACTATTATACTCAGCGTGGTCATGTTTATTTGATTTCTCACAAATTAAGAGCATATAGTATATGAATTTAGTAAATAATCAATCAGGCAATAGAAAAATCATGGACGCGAATACTTGTTTAATAAATTCAAGATGTTGTGCGATAAAAAAGGAATAAAAAGATAGTTAATTGTTATATGAACACCACGACAAGGTGTCACTAGAAAAAGATGTAATAAAATGTTAGTAGAAATAGTTAGGTCCATGATGACTTAAATCATCTATTGCGGTGATGCGTTGCCTATAGCTACTTATGTAGTTACAAAAGTAGGCGGCTTGGGCCTAACCAAGCTAGAGTCGGGCCCACCCAAATCTAACCCAGTTTATTTTCAACTTTTCATTCTTAGGACGGTGTATGTGTGATTTAGTCAATATGTTTAGAACCACCCAAGAAATGACAAACAAAGTAAAATCTTTAAAAAAAAAGCGAAGAGTATTATAATTAAATGGAAGAGTATTATATTATAATATAATTTAATATTAAATTAATTAGTTATATTTAAGTTTAATTAAAAATGAAATAATTGAACAACCAAACCATTTATTTAATTATGTAATGGATATAACTAATTAAATTAGAAATGATATATTTAAATGTATCAAACTTTTTAAGTTTTTAATTCAATGACTAATCTTTCAAAATTCGTAAAACTTCAGTGACAAAGTTGTTTTTGTTGACGTAGTGTGTCCATTAAATATTAATAAAATGTTTGTCTATTAGTCATATCAATAAAATTAATATTTTTTCCTTATTTATACAAAATTTTAAAGGTTAATTCTAAATTTAATTTTTTTTAAATTTTGACAATAGGCTGAAAAAATCACAAAAGATTTGACACTTATAAATTTACTATCTTAATTAAATTATAATTGATATAAATAAGTTCCTTCCATATACATTAGAATTTATATTGAATAGACCCTAATTAACCAATCAAAATAGTTGTAAATAAAAAGATTAAAAGAAAAAAAACTTAGTTGACTCATAAACAAAATTTTTGGCATATCAATTGTAACAAACATAAATACATATTTATATATTATATTATGATAATTATATATTCAAATATGTACTAATAATAATTTGTTTTGAATAATTAAATTATATTATAATACATATAATATCATATTAAAAAAACTTTACAAGTAGACATAAATTTTATCCTGATTCAGCATATTTTTATACGCCTAATTAATTTAATCAATACGTTAAAGATTACCCAAGAGATGAAAACGAAGTATAAACTGAACTGAAACCCAAAAGCTGCTTTTACAATTACTCCGCAGCCATTTTACGAAACCTGTCCAGTGACTATAGATAGAAGAAATGAGCAAGTTGGAAACGAAACCTTCGAGGAGATTTGACTGAATCCACGTATATTTCTTCACCAAGGTCAGTTTTTTTCCTGGAAGAGTGTAGGAGGCTTACTCTTGCCTCTTTTTTTTAAATTGAAAATGTGTTGTAGGAGACTAGTAGCACTTTTAGGAAGTTTCCTGATTCTTTAATCTGAATCAGATCATCGCAAAAGTAATATTCAAGATAAGCTGGTGCATGTGATGGCATTGAGTTTTGCTGTCAGGATCTCTCGTTTGGCAAGTTGTTGGAGACTTAGAGAGCATTTAGGAATTAGGATGGTTTTCACTTTTAAGTGATATGATTGGAGATGTTTTTGTTAATAAAAAAATGGAAGTGGACTTGATTGGTAAGTAATAATTTCACATTCATTACAAGTGTATACTTAATTAAAATAATTGTCAAAAGTATTTATCAAGAAAAAGGCTATAATTTTTTTAAAAAAGTGGACTTGATTGGTAAGTAAACTCTTTTTCTTTTTCTTTTTCAAATTTCAACTTTTCAATTTTTTTGCTAATTGTGATATTCCTAACATTATGTACATAAATTTTAAAATTTTTTGTAAGTATTTTTAAAATATTTTAAGTTTGTTTAACTTTGAGTCGTTTTATTTATTAAATTGTTTATTTAAATTAATATGAATTACTAATTATTAAATTTTAATGTTTATTTAATATATTTAAAATCTAGTAGTAATAAACTATATCGTTAAAATGGATTGATAGTTATAAGCAATCTTTAAGGTAGTGGTATATGTTTTTTCATGACCACGATGTATGTATGTATTAAGATATCCAAAATAAATTTCAATTTACAATTTTATCTTTACATGTGAATGACATTTTAATTACTTATAATGACTGTGAGTTTGTTAAGCAAATCAAAGATTAGTTGTATATGAATTTGAGATAGAAAGAAATTGTTGAAGCTTGCTATATTCTTAGAGTTAAGAACAAGGATATGGATAGCGTACCGTATCGGACAGTACTGGCCAATACGTACTATGTCGGCCAAAAAACAGTACAGTATCCGTTTTGTCGATACCAGTCTCAATACCAGTTGGTATTTGTTGTTTTCGATCAGTACCGGCCAGCCCAAATATTGGCAAGTACTATTAAATTCTGAAAAGATCGAGGACCATTTTGCAAAATTTAAAATTTAAAACTAATGTCACCCCACCCCCGACTCTTCTCTTCGTCTTTGTCTGCTCACTTCTCACTTCTCTCTTCTCACTCAGCCTCTCACTCTCGACTCTCATCTCACCATCATTGTCGTCTCTGCTTCTCCCCTCCTCGACCCCAGTCTCTGTATCTCGGTCTCCTCCTTGCGTCATCCTCCTCGGCTCTTCCTGCTACACTGCACCGCTACATCACACCATGCCACCGCTACACTACACCGAAGATGCCACCGCTACATACCACACCAAAGGTCACAGCTCCACTTGATCTACTCGGGAAGCCACCAGAGACGCCTCGACCCATGACCCATCCCGAAGACCCGAAGAGGCAACCCGAAAATCCGAAGACCCAAAGCAACGCGAAGCAAAGCAAGTGATTTGGTTTTTTCTGATTTCGATTATTTCATGCTTCATTGCAATTTTTATTGTGTTGGATTGGAATGTTGGAATGAATGATCGTTTAGGGTTGGTTGGATAATGGATCGATGTTGGTTTTGTGATGAATGTTTCAGCATCTGAATTGGTTGGGTAGGTGTATCTGTATGACCGTATGAGCCTATATGAAATTCTGAATTTGGTTGGAATGTTGGAATTGAAATGTTGTGTTTTGTCATTTGTGAATTTTGTCCTTTGTGTTGGTTGTGGATTGTTCACGGAATTGGATTTGCATTTATGTGAAATGGTTTTATTTTGGAATGGAATTGCTCACAGTATTTAAACCTAAACGAAAAATTGAAAGTTGATAATCAACATTTAAACCTAAATGTAAAATTGATAATCAAATGTGAAATTGTAAAATTGATAATCAAAATTTGTAAAATTGTAAGAACTTAAATCATTAATTGACACATTCTTAATATTTGTGAAATGATAATTTATTTTTAATATTTGAGTATTGAATTTAGTTAATTAATTTTATATTTGTATGATGGTGATTGTCTTTCTTTATATTAATTGTGGTTATATTTATATGTGAAATATTTAAAAATTATTGTTATTTCATATTAATTGTCATTATTATTTATTATTATGATTTTTTAAAATAGGGTTGATGTAAATAGTAAGCTAGTAAAGTATATAGTACAGCTGTACAATATACCAATAGACTATTTTGCAAATTTTAAAAACTTTAGGAACTATTTCATAAATTTAAAAAATTACCCAAAACGATATCTGATGCTGACCGGTACTGGTATAGTACCGTACCAGAACTCAATCTAGCACCGAGTCCGATACAATATTCATAACATTGGTTAAGATTTTAAGAGGTTGTTCAAAATGAATATTGTCACTTTCTCAAATGACTTATATTCAAAAGATTTTAGAATGATTTTGTTCGCAATGTTGTAAACAAATAAATAATCATATTGCTAAAGGCAAAGGTGTCAACAAGACGTTTTGCCCATCTACGCCACAAAAAAGGGAACAAATGAAGAAAAATCCTTACTCCAACGAATTTCGAATTATCATGTATACCATAATGTGTATAATGCCATATATTTGTTTCATTATTGGAATGGGGACATCAATCAAATCTTGGACAAGTACATTAGAAAGTAGTAAAAAGAATATTGAGGTATCCAAGAGAAACTACTCATTGGTCATTGTATTAAGGCAATGACTTACATATATAACTGTATATTAATATAGTTTAAGGATGAGGTCTAGATGAGATACAATTTACCTTTGGATATCTTTTCTTATTAATAACGATGTTACATCATGGAAAAGTAAGAAACAATCATGTATTGTTATATCTACAATAAAAGTTGAATTTATATTAGACATTTAAAAAGAGATTGATGTATTATCAATTAACTATGACAATCAAATAACAATCGCTTATACAAAAGACCACAAATTTTAAAGTAAAATTAAGCATATAAATACTAAATATAATTTTATAAATGATATAGTTGCATGAGGAGAAGTAGACAGGAAGCATATATCTTATAAATGATATACTTCTCCTCATGTAACTATATCATTTACAAAATAAGATATGGTGGCATACCCAATAACAAAATCAATTCCCGATAATACATACATTGGATATATGAAGTCACTGGGATTACGTAGATATTGAAATGTAATTAATTGACATTATTCATTTATGTTTATTTAATGTATGTCATGTTCAAATATAAGTATGATTTGAGATTTTTTATAACAAGAATTACTTAATACATGATTCTGAAATATGCATACTTTGTATGATATTTTTTTCATATGAATTAAAAAGTATATTAAACAAATAAAAGATTAACCTTCTCACATTGTCAATCGACTCTAGTCTTTGTGATGATTAGAGAAGAGATAGGTTTTAAGTTTATTATCAAGGTGATAATAAAGAGCTAAAGTAAAAACTTAATTCGCTAATGCCAACTTAAATGATAAGTCAAAAAGAAATTGGATTGGAATAATCATATAGTCATTATAATTTATCTTAAGATGCCAGATGAGATTTATAAAAGATAAAGTTAAGAGCCAGATGAGATTTATAAAAGATAAAGTTAAGAGTAGATGAGTAAATTTAGGTTATACATTAAGTATATATAAACCAACATCTATACAGTATTGTATTTATAAAAAACATACGCTCTAAATTAATTAAAGTTAACACTTTAATACATTACTCTTACCACTTGTGCAAAAAAATAACCATAAAAGAGATTGATGTAAGTCAAAAGATCTCTAACTTACATTGTGTGAGACCCTAAAGGTAAATGAGCTTCTTAATATAACTTTGAGACTCTTGTCTAATTCTTTTAAATTAAATTTGAGGTTGCCATTTTAGAATGTTAAAAAATAATACGATATTATGAGACAATTTTAGAAAAGCAAATTAAATTAATTCAAGAAAATTAAAAATGAAGGAAGGTCATTTTTTGATTGTTAACTTGTATAAGAAATTTGGTATTCAAAGATGGTCATCAACTATTTAATACATTTATAACAAGATGAAATAAATGAGATCAAAAGAGATTAGTTGTGAGATATAACGTAAAATAAAACATACAAAATATACTCAAAGATTGATTTATTAATCAAGAGGTCTTATATTTCTTATAGATATATAATTGTAAGTTCTCATCGAATATTTATCACACCAATAATTGGACAAATATGAAAATATACAAAAAATATTAAGATAATAAAAGGACATATATGATGAGTTAACAAATGTAATATTTCTTTATCATTAACTATTAAAATATAGTTAATGACATTATCTCTAAATAATATATAATGACCAATTGATAAGATTAATAATAATCTTATGGAGCGGAAATAAGATTCTTCTTAAAAGATACAATCAAATCCAAATATTTTCGTATCCATAATAGTGTGAAAAGAAGACCGGATTCCAGGTTGTTTAAGAATAGTGGTGTTAAATTTCTCGATCCTTTGCCTTAGGATTAGTCAAATCTATTTTTTGATGGGATATGGGAAGGGAAATAACTTAGCAGTAAAGTGTCACCTTGACGTAATGGAAGTCATCAGTTCGAGTCTGACAAATGTTTTAAAAAATATAATCAAATTTAAATGAGTGTTTTAATTATAATGCATATGTTCTTATTACTATATCGAAATATCTATATGTTAGATAATTATCTTTCAGATAGGGAAGTTTTTTTTCCTGTTATTCTTTTCTCCCTCTCCATTTGTGATCGTTTGTTTCACTCCTATCCTATATCGAAATTTCTTTTTATTAAAGAAAAGTTTTTATATTTTTCTTCTGTCAAAAATGGTCGGCACCTACCAAAGTTGAAATAAAAAAACAGTCAAAGAATAGCTGGCTAAATGGCCAGCCATCATACACTGCTTATAAATAGGCAAGAGATGAAGAAAGCAAATTATCCCATTAACAGAGAAAAGAAACAAGAGTGAGTGAAAATAGAGACAAAATATTTTATATATTTTGTGAGTCTAGTTTTTCTCCTTGTAACTATCTAGTTTTTAAGTAGTAAAATTATTCTATTCTTGCTCGTGATTTTTATCCTAATTTAGGGGTTTTCTACGTAAAATTTGTTGTCTATTTTATCTTCAATATTTTTAGTTTTGTTTTAGCAGCGACCTTACTCTGTCCAAGTCCTAATTGTTCCTAATAAGTGGTATTAGAGGCAGCCTTGGGTATGTATATCTACTTATTGTATGCTCTGTGGTTGCCACCAAGAGTGGATCCTCCATATCAAAAGATAAGTTAGAATATTATTCACCCTGTCAAAGGCACTATTTATAAAGCGGTTGTGATAGAAGTAATGGTGGCAAAGTACAACATCAAAAAATTCAACGGGAGCAATTTCTCACCGTGGAAGCAGAAGATAAAAGCAATCTTGAGGAAAGATAATTGTTTGACAGCCAGCTGAAGTCACAGATGAAAAGTGGAACGAGATGGATGGGAATGTTGTAACTAATCTTCACCTAGCTTTAACTGATGAAGTATTATCCAACATAGAGGAAAAGAAGACTTCGCAGGAAATATGTAATTAGCTCACAAAATTATACGAGGTCAAATCACTCCACAGAAAACTTTTTCTAAAGAGAAAACTATACACTTTATGCATGGCGGAATCCACTTTGATGACGGGATACTTAAATACTTTAAATACTATATTTTCTTAATTCACATCATTGAGGCACACAATAGAGATAAGTGAACGTGCAGAACTCCTACTCCAAAGTCTACCAGATTCGTATGATCAACTCATCATAAATTTAACAAACAACACAGACACTCTAGTCTTCGACAATATTGCAGCTGCTATTCTAGAATAAGAGAATCGACACAAAAAGAAGGAAGACAGGCTGGCAAATTCACAATAAGCGAAAGCCTTAGATGTGATGAGAGGTAAATCAATAGAACGTGGTCCAAGTGGGAGTCACACTTTTGGTAGATCAAAATCTAGGAGTAAGAAGAACCATAAATGCTATAATTATGGCAAGAAAGATCACCTGAAAAAGGATTGCTGGAATCCAAACAAGAAAGATTATATCCCTCAAGGAAACGTTTTAAACACTTCAGATGATAGAAGTGTAATGGTTTGTGAAGCAACAACGACTATTGGAGGAAAAAGAAGATTTGCTTATGTCTGGCTGTTTGATTCAACAACTATTTTTTATATGACCTCTCAAAAAATGGTTCCGTCAGTATGAATCTGTCTCTGGAGGATCCGTGTCCAGCTGTAATGATCAAGCTCACCACCAAGTTAAAGTTGTATGATAGTACAATTCAGATTATTAAAAAAGAGCGACATGTAGAGTGCCTAAAGAAGAATTTGTTGTCTGTAGGACAACTGAATGATCTCGGTTTCAGATTTGAGATTCAAAACAAGATCATGAAAGTGATTAAAGGAGCATTGGTATTTATGAAAGCAGAAAATATTGTTGCAAATCTGTACATGCTAAAGGGAGTAACTTTGTAAGAAGGAAAGGTATCCGTTGCGAGGACTAGTCTAGATGACAAATCTGTAATGACATGACATAAAAAGCTTAAACATATGTCAGTACAAGGAATGAAGATACTGGCAGAGAACAATCTACTTCCAGGTCTTACAAAGGTTTCACTACCCTTCTGTAAGCATTGTATTGTGAGTAAGTAGCATCGATTGAAATTCAACATATCAAAGTTCAGAAGATAAGAAATTCTAGAATTGATTCAATCTAATGTATCGCAAGCACTAGTTACATCCCTAGGAGGAACAAATTTCTTTGTATCATTCATAGATGATTATTCAAGGAGATGTTGGGTATTTCCTATCAAGAGGGAAGTAAATGTGCTTTCAGCCTTCAAATTTCACAAAGCGCGGGTAGAACTCAAATCTGGTAAGAAGATTAAGTGTTTACGGTTAGATAATGGAGAAGAATATACTGGTAAAAAAATTGACAAATTTTGCAGGCAAGAAGCCATCAAAAGACAGTTCACGACAGCGTACACTCCTCAACAAAATGGAGTAACAAAGTGGATGAATAGAACTATGTTGAAAGGAACAAAAGCGATGTTGAGAACTGGACACTTAGATAAGAAATTCTAGACAGAAGCAGACAATAGTGCTTGTTAAATGGTGAATCGAGCTCCATCAAGTGTAATTGAGTTGAAGACGTCGATGGAGTTATAGACTGGTAAACTGGTGGATTATTCTAACCTCCATATATTTAAAAGTTCCTGCCTATGTGATGTTCAATACCTAAGAAACTACAAAGTTAGATCCAAAATCTAAAAGATGCATTTTCTTAGGATATGCTGAAGGTGTGAAGGAGTATCATCTGTGGTATCCCATTGCCTACAAGATTGTTATCAATAGGGATGTTACCGTCATTGAAGATAAGGATCAAGAGCAAGTAGAAAATCTTGACACTGTATAAAAGAATCCATAAACTACAATGGTACAATTGGATAGGAAATTTTATCAAAATGATTCTTCTGAGCTACACCAGAACACGAGGAGCAACAACCAGTTGAATATGATGTTCCATATACTCGGAGATCAACTTGCATAAGAAGAGTATCGAGCTGGCATTCATACTATATTATGGAGAGCAATATTGCATACTATCTTTTAACTGAGGACGGGGAGCCATCAACTCTTCAAAAAGCAATGAATAGTTTAGATGCATCTCAGTGGATGATAGCAATTCAAGAAGAAATTAAAGCACTTCATAAGAATAAGACATGGGAGTTGGTGTCATTACCGCAAGGAAAAAAGTCTATTCGCAATAAATGGGTTTATAAGATCAAGTGAAGTGGTGATGATCAAGTGGAACGATATCGTGTTAGATTGGTGGTAAAAGGATGTGCTCAAAAAGAAGGTATTGATTTTAACAAAATATTTTCTCCTATGGTTCAACTCACTACAATTCAAGTAGTTCTGGCAATATGTGCTATATTTGACTTGCACCTTGAGCAGTTAGATGTGAAAACTACATTTCTTCATGGAGATCTTGAAGAAGAGATATATATGCTCCAACCAGAAGGTTTTGAAGAAAAAGGGAAAGAGAACTTGGTTTGCAAGTTAAACAAATCTCTGTATGTTTTAAAGCAGGCACTGACGTGTTGGTATAAAAGATTTGATTCTTTCATCATGAGCCTTAGATACAGCAGACTGAATGCAGACCCCTGTGCATATTTCAAGAGGTTTGAGAAAGATGATTTTATAGTCTTGTTGACGTATGTAAACGACATGTTGGTAGCAAGCTCCAACAATGATTGTATCAAAGAATTGAAGGCACAGTTGTCTAGGAAATTTGAAATGAAGGACTTGAGACTAGCAAATAAGATTCTAGGGATGCAAATTCATCGAGACAGAAATAATAAGAAGATTTGACTTTCTCAAAAGAATTATTTGAAGAAGATCTTGCAGCGATTCAACATGCGAGATTGTAAGTCAATTTATACTCCTCTTGCTATTAATTTCAAGTTGTCATCAAGTATGAGTCCTAGCAATGAAGAAGAGATGATGGAGATGTCTCGAGTACCGTATGCATCAATATAGGGGAGCCTGATGTTCGCTGTGATTTATACAAGAACCAATATTGCACCTGTAGTGGGAGTGATTAGTCAATACATGACGAATCATGTTCGAGAGCATTGGAATACAGTTAAGAGGATGCTCAAATATATCAAGTGAACCTCAGATGTTGCATTATGTTATGAAAGATCATATTTTACTATTAGAAGATATGTTGATGTTGATTATGTAGGTGATCTTAACAAAAGTAAATCCACTATTGGATATGTGTTCACATTGGCTAGAGGGGTTGTGAACTAAGTTTCAAAACTGCAATTAGTTGTAGCTACGTCAACAACAAAAACTGAATATGTAATAGCTACACAAGTCAGTAAAGAAACAGAATATGTAGTAACTACACAAGCCAATAAAGAAGTAGTGTGGTTGAAGATATCGTTGGAAGAACTTGGGTATAAACAAGAGAATATTACTCTATATTGTGACAATCAAAGTGCTTTATATCTTGTAAAGAATCCAGCATTTTATTCAAAGATAAAGCACATTCGAGTCCAATACCACTTTGTTCATGAGAAAGTGGAAGAAGGAACATTAGATATACAAATGATTCATACTATGGACAACTTGATGAATTTTATGACAAAAGCAATCAACGTTGACAATTTTATGTTTTCCCGTGACCTAGTAAAGACGTAACCAAAATGAAAAGGCAAGGTAGAAGGAATAGTGTGAAAATCTGATTGACTCTCAATCAAACTTTAAGTGGGAGAATGGTAAAAAATGGTAAGCACTATTTTCAATGCCTACGAAAGTTGAAATGAAAAAAAAGGTCAAAGATAGCTAGTCAAATGACCAGTCATTTCACACGTCTCCTGCCTACAGAAGATGAAGAGAATAAATTATCCCATTAGCGGAGAAAAGAAACGAGAGTAAATAAAAAGAGAAACAAAATATTTTGTATATTTTGTGAGTCTAATTTTTTCCCTTATAATTTTCTAATATTTTAATAATAAAATTCTT
The DNA here is from genome assembly GCA_025531955.1 of Erythroxylum orinocense. NCBI lineage: Eukaryota > Viridiplantae > Streptophyta > Magnoliopsida > Malpighiales > Erythroxylaceae > Erythroxylum > Erythroxylum orinocense. The sequence continues at coordinate 22,538,653 of JANZLX010000009.1, forward strand.
CTATTATTGTCCGTAATTTTTACTTTTTACCTGTAGTTTTTACTTTTTACCTTTATTCAGAAGTTTTCTACGTAAAATTTATGTCCATTTTATTTTCAATATTTTAGTTTCTTTTCGATTTAGATGCAACTTTATTCTGTCTAACTATTAATTGTTCCTAAAATGTTTCTGCAGTATCGAGGAGTTACGATTGACTGAACCAATTGATTAATCTTCCAACCAATTTTAAATTGGAACTCTCACACTCAACTTGATAAAAAATAATCTGAAAGTTGACAACTTGATATTCAAAAAGTACAGAATGAAACTGACAGATGCAAGACGGAACCAGTCTTAAAACGAACCCTTATTGGTTCTGCTTGTTCTTCCACTTATCAACCACTTCTTTGAGAGATTTGGTGGAAGCTCCCTCATTGCCTACTGCTCTAACCGCAGCTTCCTTCAACTTGTTAATTCGCTGACGAATATTACTAGCTTCGCCTTCATTTTGCATCAACGCCTTGACAAGTCTCGCGATCTCTTCTCGTCCCACTAATCCATTTTCGTTGACCTTCGGTCTTAATCCCACTTGCAGGTCCTCTGTTATCAACACTGCGTTGATCTTTTGCTCCGCATAGAGTGGCCAAGCAATCAATGGTACCCCATGTACAATGCTCTCCAGTGTTGAGTTCCAACCACAGTGGCTCAGAAATCCACCAGTCGATGTATGACTTAGCACCTGAATCTGTGGTGCCCAAGATGGCACCAGTAGACCTCGTCCCTTTATCCTATCCAAGAACCCTCTTGGCAAGAAATCAAAAGGATCTTTATTGCTCTGGACACTGAAGAAGGAAGCATTAGCTGATTTATCTGGGCTTTTTACAACCCATAGAAACTTCTGTTCACTCAGCTCCAATCCCATTGCCAATTCATTTAGCTGTTCCAAAGAAAGAGTCCCACCACTCCCAAAAGAGACAAATAAAACAGAACATCTAGGTTGGTCAGCCAACCATTTGAGGCACTCGGATTCATCAAACCCATCTCTCGAACCCAAATTTAAGATAGGCCCGATAGCATAAACAGGTGGTTGACCGTATTCTCTCTTTTGCAGAAATTGCAGTGTCTCTGGTTCCAAGTCTACGAAGCTATTCAACAAGATACCATCTGAGACATAATGTCGTTTTGCGTTATGGAGAAACCATTTGTATGCATCGTTCTTCTTGTCCTGAACTGGGTCTGGTAGATCTTTTCCGTTAACTAGGACTCTGCATCCCGGTATTTGGAATGGTTCAGGCATGTCTCTGTACTCACACGAAACCACCTTATCTAATTTCTCAAAATAAAACACGGAAGAAAGGGACATAGCCGAGCATGGAAAAAATATATACTTCTGCATCTTAAATTCCGCTGCCACTTCAAAAACATCAGTACCAAAAAGATCAACAACCAAAGCTACTAGTCGGTTACTGGCGGCTAATGAATTGACTGCCTCACGAATCGAAGATACAGAACTAGATACAGTTAGGATAAATCGTGTTTCAGCCTTAGTATTGTCAGGCAAATCACAAAAGCTAACTGGAGGTAGAAGGATGTAGTTTATGCCTTCTGGGAATGACTCAAGGATTTCCATCTGAGCCTTTGGTGGTGGTCCCATTGAAGGGATGATAAAAGTAGCCGACAGGCCATGGTTGAAAACCAGTTTCTTAGCTAACTCAACGAGTGGAATAAGGTGACCCATACCTGGAGTAGGCACAAAGATCACGCAGGATTTACTTGTCATGATCGACAGGCTAGAATGACCATGAGTGTCCCGTTTGGTGGCACTCGATTTTTATACTGAATTCAAGGTGTTCTTTTCTGGTGACATCAGAATGAAAATTTAATCAAGAGGTGGAAAACCTGTCTAACAAATGATAGAATACAGTTGGAAAGACAAATTTGTCGAGCAACAACTCCTAACTGATACATACATGGCAAGAAAATAAAGAAAGCTTGTGGACACATGTTCCAACTTTAAATGAGGCAATATTTGGGAGCAGTCAGCACGTAAAACCGCTGCTGTCATGTGTCACGTTCAAGTTCGACATGAAGAGATTTAGTTTAAAGAGAATTCTCCTCAAAATTTTAGAAAAGGAAAGAAAATTTTAGAATTTGGTAGAATTTATGGAAGATTTTAGAAGTTTCTAGAACGTCTTAGAATCTCGTAGAAACTTACAGACGATTATAGAAAAATGTAAAATGTTAAAATGACATAGATGTATATAAAATAGTATAAAACAATTGAATAATCTTCCAACTAATTGTAAATTGCAACTTTCACACTCTAACTTGATAAAAAATAACTTGGAAGTCGACAACTTGACATTCAAAAAGCACAGAAAGAAAGATGGAACCAGTCTTGAAACTAACCCTTATTGGTTATGCTTATTCTTCCACTTATCAACCACTTCTTTGAGAGATTTGGTGGAAGCTCCCTTGTTGGCTACTACCCTAACCACAGCTTCCTTAAACATGTTAATTCGCTGACGAATATTACTAGCTTCACTTTCATTTTGCATCAAAGACTTTACAAGTCTTGCGATCTCCTCTCGTCCCACGAACCCATTTCCATTGACCTTTGGTCTTAATCCCATTTGCAGGTCCTCTTTTATCAATACTGCATTGATCTTTTGCAGATGGTATAGTACTATTTTGTGGAGCGGATCCTCACTCCTTAAGGCTCATTATGAGAATCCTAAATAAGTTCTGTCAGCTCTCTAGAATGTAGGTTAATACTAGCAAGATTTGCTTGCAGGTTTCCTCTTGACATTCAAAACCTTAAGGCCCTAAGATCCATTACTGGTCTATTTATCAATTATGCTTCCTTTAAATATCTAGAGGTTCCTATTACCACCAAAAAGCCCAGATTTACATACTGCTTACCGAAGCTGGAGAGGTTTAAAGATAAGATCAATAATTGACAGAATATATTCCTTTCAGCTACTGGGAGACTTCAACTCATATCCTTAATTCCAAGGATTTCAATGTTCACTAGTCTGTGCATTTATTCCTATACAAGAAACTGACCAGAGAAACTGAAAAATGGATCAAGAACTTCCCATGGTCAGGAAAGGCTGAAAGGATTTGTGTCTGCCTAAACAAAAGGGTGCATTGGGACTATCACCTATCCAAATAATGCAGAATGTGTTTTTCACTAAAAGGTTATGGAAACTGCTTGTTGATAGAGAATTTCTCTCGTCTAAATGGATCAATGAGTATGATCTAAAAATGCTAGCTTCTGGTAGATCAAGTCTATCAGGGATTTCTCCTGGAGCCTTATTCAGATTTTGAGAATAAGAGACTTATTTACCCTTACTTCTTAACCTGTGGGAAATGGGAAAAACTCTTGGCTTTGATATGATAATTGGACCAGCCAAAGCCCTCTTTATTCTAGGCATGAGTTGAAATTTTTGGCAGCTAGGTTTCCTCTAAATGCTAGAGTTGAATCCCTCATACTAAAATAATAGTTAGGATTGTCAATTCAAAGGTGTCTCAAGACTCATCAGTCCTTTTCTCCAGTATAAACCTATTCAAAATATATAAGATAAGATTATCAGGCAATAAATCTCATATCTTCTTCAATGCTTCTTTTTATCGGCCAATTAGACCCTCCTTATAAAAGGTGGATTGGTGGGAGCTAATTTAGAAGAATTATCTCATTCCCAAGGCTCATCTAATTATGTTAGTGTTCTATATGCTTAGTTAGCTGTAAATCATTTTTGCATATGTATTTCCTTGTCCATTTTCAATAGAATTATTTATTTAATTTTCAAAAAAATAGAAGACTAGGTTCAAGAGGGAAGAAAAGTTTCTTTATTAGATACTCTAAACACTAAAAAAGATACTTGTTCATAGGTAAATAAGGCCATGAAGGAGTATTTGAATTTAAATCCTGAGATGTCACATTCTTAAAGAATGACTTTCCAAAACAAGGTGAAATAAGTATAGACATATTTCTTTATGAAACTCTTGATTAGAATTATTCCATAACCGAGAATCATGAAAAGGGACTTATCCGAGTGAAAGTAGTCTAGAGCTTGAATTAACTCAAAGACAGTTAAGATTACTTCCTACTAAAAGTTTACTTATCGTATCTAATCTAAGTGTTAGTAATCAAGATGTTGATAAATTTGTTTCTCATGAACAATGTTTACGTCGAAGTGATCAAACATGATTCCTTGATGTCATTTTGACATAGAAGAAGAAATTTACATGATTATCCCATAAGAAGATGACGAGCCAAGGAATGTACATGAGACTTTTAATGGTCCTACTAAAGAAGGATATATGAAAGTAATAAAAGAAAAAATAACTTCTTTAAGCTCAAATCAAGTATGAGACTTGGTTGATCTCCTTAATGGGTGCAAAACTAGTGGGAACAAACAGGTTCTCAAAACAAAATAAAATGTTGATGATAGTATCCAAAGATACAAAGCGTGCCTTGTGGCAAAAGATACACGTAACAAGAGGGAATCGATTACGAAGAAACATTTTTACCTGTTGTGTGGTTTGCTTCAGTTTGTCTAGTCTTAACTATAGCAACCAATTGAGATATTAAAGTACATCAAATGGATACAAATAATACTTTTATAAATGAAGAATTAAAAAAGAAACCTATATGGAACAACATGTAGGTTTCATTGAGACAGGTCAAGAACATAAAGTGTGTTGGTTATTAAAATCAACTTATAGTTTGAAGTAGTCTTCAAGGCAGTGGTATGTATGTTTTATACATAATCCTTTTATATGATTTTCATATACTTGATGAAGACCACTATATATATATTAAGATATCCAAAGATAAATTTGTAATTTTACCTTTATATATGGATGACATTTGAATTGTTTTTAATGACTGTTAGTTTGTCAAGCAAATCAAAGATTGATTATATTTGAATTTGGGATGAAAGAAATTAGTGAAGCTGCATGTATTTTTAGAGTTAATATTTTAAGATATCGTTTAAAATGAATATTGTCACTTTCTCAAGCAACTTATATTCAAAAGAATTTAGAATGATTTCGTATATAAAACTGATAACAAATAGATAATCTTATTGTTAAAAGTAAAGGTCTTAGCAAGAAGTTTTTCCCATCTACGGCAGAAGAAAGGGAACAAATGAAGAAAAATTCCTATTCTAGTGCAATTGGAAGTCTCTTATGCTATAATGTGTATAAGGTTAGATATTTGTTATGTTATCGGAGTGGTAAGTAGATATCAGTCAAATATTGGACAAACATATTAGAAAACAGTAAAGAGAATATTGAGATATCTAAAAGGACTATTGATTATGCATTTTATTATTAAGACAATGACCTACATATACAAGAGTATACAAACACAAATTGGGGAGGAAATAAAAATGAGAGGCAATCTAACTCTAGATATGTTTTCTTACTTAATAATGGTGCTACATCAAGGAAAAATAAAAAACAATCATGTGTTGTTTTATCCATAATAGAAGCTAAATTTATAGTATTTTCAACAATAGTACAAGAATTCGTGTAGGGTAGACGATTCTTCGTTATTTTAAGACTCACTCAAAGCGAGACTGATGTAGTAACAATTAATTATGACAGTCAAACAACAATCACTTATACAAAAGACCCTAAATTTCATAGTAAAACCAAACATATAGATATCAACTACAATTATGTAAAAGATATAGTTGCACAAGGAGAAGTGAACATGGAATATATATATATATACGTGAGATATGGTGGCAGACCAGATAACAAAACCAATTTCTCAAAATACATACAATGAGCATTTGAAGTCAATAAGATTACATAGATATTAAAGTGTAATTGATTTACATTACTTCATGTATATTTATTTAATGTATTGTTGTGTATAAATATAATTCTGAAATATGTTTACTTTGTATGAATTGTTTTTGGTATATATTAAAGAGTATACCAAATCGATAAAAGATCGACCTTGTCACACTAAAAATTAACTCTAGTCTTTGTGAAGACTAGAGAAAAGATAGGTTTCAGGTTTCTTATCAATGTGATAATAGAGAGATAAAGTACAAAACTTAAATCGTGAATACCAACTTAAACAATAAGTCAAATATAAATTGGTTTGAAGTGATCATATAGTCTCTATAATTTATCTTAAGTTTCCATATGAGAGTCATAGCAAAGATAAGAGTAGTAAGTGAATTCAAGTTATACGTTAAGTATGTATGAACCAACATTTGTAGGGTATTGTATTTATGGAAGACATATGATCCAAATTAACTGAAGTTAATACTGTACATGTGACTCTTATCATCATCATCATCATCGCCCAGTCCGAAGTTCCGCAATGAAACGGGGTTTGGGGAGGTTTGATAGTACGCAGCCTTACCCTTACATAATAGAGAGACTGTTTCCGGTAGACCACAATGCAAATGAGACAAGATAAGAATAATGCAGGTTATATGTAAAAGGTAAACTAGCAAGGTAAAATATTAAATAAATAAATATTACACTAAATACATAAATAAGTAAAATTAAAAATAACTAAATTAATAATAAAAGTATTAATAATAAATAAGTAAAATTAAAAACAACTAAATTAATAATAAAAGTATTAATAATAACAAAAAGCGAAGAATAGGGCTAATAATAAAAAGCCAACTGAAGAGATTGTAAAAGCACTTAAAAAAGGACCGTAGGGAGATTAAGTCCTGACTGATTCTTGTACCTAAAAAAACAAGTAGAAACCCGAACAATACAAGACGTGGTACAAGAAGTTGACCCACACTAGCCAAAACCCTCTAAAACTTCATATATAATAGTTCTAACTTCCAAGAATAATTTGGGATCTAACATATAGCACCAGGAAGACGACTGCACTCGTACCTACCTTCTTATAAACACACACTTCACCCATATTTTTTTATAAAATCAAGTTCTTTAATTGTCTCGTCAAAACAAATGTTCTAACTCCATTATGCTTACTTAAGTCCATAACTAGACTTTTACAACATGCATACTTGATTAACTCTCTTAGATGCAAATCTCTTATGTTGTGTCATGTACGCATCCTTCAGCAGATTCCTATTAAGAAATGTTATTTGATATCCATTTTCTAAATTTCATAATCATGATATTCAACTATAACCAATAAGATCGTTATGTCTTAACGTATAGCTATTGGCGAAAAGATTTCATCAAAATAAACTCCTTATTTTTGTTTGTAACCTTTAGTCACTATCCTTGCTTTTTACATATATACATTACTATCTATACTCATTTTTCTCTTAAAAACCTACTTGCATCTTATAGGTTCAATACCATTAAGAGCATCCACCAAAGTCCATACTTGATTAGTGTATATAGATTATATTTTAGATCTTTTGGCTTCATTCGATTTTAAAGAATCAATGCAAGACATTGCTTCTTTAAAAGTAGTAGGCTCATCATTTACAAACAAGACATCCTCTTTTCCCTTTTCAATATGTAGATCTAATCCAATGAGTGGACAACGTATTTTACTAGTGCGTTGTAGACTATCTGTCTCTTAAACTCTCGATTGTCATCAAATTGAGGTTCATATTCTATCTGGATGTGAATTTATGAAATTTGAATTTCTTAAGATGTACTTCACTTCTATTAGTTTCCTTGAGAATAAATTCTCTGTTTAGAAATATAGCATGTCTTGAGATAAATACCTTTCGCTCAAAAGGATGGTAAAATTAATATCTGAAACTATTTTTCAAATATGCCATAAATGTGCATATATTTGACTTTACTTGAGGCTTATCTGATGTTACATGCTTTACATAAGTATCATATCAACAAATATTTAGGTATCACATGTTTATTCTACTACCATTCTATATCTCATATGGAGTCTTGTTAATCGATTTGGATGGAACTGCATTCAGAAGGTAAGCAAAAATTTTAAGGTTATATCCTTAAAAGGAGACAAGAAGGACTGGATGACTCATCATTGAATGTATCATATCCAACAAAGTATTATTTCTCCTCCCAAAAACTCTATTATATTGTAGAGTTCTAAGAGTAGGCCATTATGAGAGAATCTCATTCTATTTTAAGTAACCGAGAAATTCATGGTCCAAGTATTGACCGCTTCGATCATATCTAAGTGTCTTAATACTCTTACCAATTTGTTTCTCAACCTCAAGTTTAAATTCTTTAAACTTTCCAAATAATTAAAAAAAATTATCAAATACACATAACCATATCTAGAATAATCACCTATTACCATAATAAAAATAAGAATCCACCTTTAGCACAAGCAGACATAAGGCCATATACATTTAAATGTATAAGATCTAGTAACTAACTGATACGTTCTCCCTTTCCACTAAAGGGTATTTTAGTCATTTTTTCTAACAAACAAGATTTACAAGTATTATATGATTCATAATCAGAAGGATCCAAACATCATTCTTTATGTAACTTTATGATTCTAGTTTTTTAATATGACTTAGCCTACAATGTCATAAATAAGACAAATTTTGGTCTCTTAACTTTCTTTTCATGCTATTTATGTTAAGGATTAGCTTTTCAAGGTCTAATTCATATAATCATTTGTAAGTAATCTATATCCAAAATAAACATCATCTTTATAAAAAAAGAACAACTTTATTTTTAATAATAAAGACAAATCCATTCAAATCTGAATAAGAAATGTAAATGATGTTTCTAGTAATAACTGGAATATAATAACAATTACCTAGTTCTAGTTCAAGGCCAAAAAGCAAAGTTTTACCACTTGTTCCTATAGTTAATGTAGTAACTCTTGCTCTATTACCAACCTGTAGGTCCATTTTGCCTTTCCTCAATAATATACTCTTTATTAATTTATGTATGTTATTACAATATGAGAACCACATTCAATTGAATATCCAAAAATGTAGAACATAAGTAGAAAGATTGATCTTAATCATAAAAATACTTGAAGAAGCAACTTTCCCATACTTCTTATCTTTCATGCTAGCAAGATAAGCTTTGTAGTTACTTTTCCAATGTTGATTGTCTCTATAATAAAAACATGTGCCTTTGTCATTGATCTTCTTCTTAACACCACCATCGGGCTTTACTACTCTAGTAGAAGCCTTCTGTTTCTTTCATTATTATTTAGAGCCCTTTTTCTTGCTTTTAGAAGAATTAATGATAGAAACTGAATTGAGTTTCTTCTTAAGGAACCCCTCTAAAATCTTGAGCATATTCAATGGTTTATGTAATGACACATCCTTTAGTTTATGTGCAAGTTCATAACAAATTGTGAAAAGCTTAACTAAGAGATTATGGCACCGTATCAATGCTTAACCCATGGTCTATAGCAAAACTTGATTAGTCTAATTTTTAATATATTTAATCATTTTCATCACGTGTAGCTCCACTGAAGATCCTTCTACTATATTGCATTGAAATAGTGCCTTGGAAAACTGATACCTCTCTACCTTGCTTTGTGCACCAAATAACTCTTTAAGATGTTGAATTATAGCAGGAGCATCCATGTTCTTATGTTGCTTTTGAAGCTTCGAAGACATACTAGCTAACATCACATATGTAACTTATTTTACATAAAAAATGTAATGTTGATATCTCTCCAAAACCTCATCGGTTGCATCCGAACTAAACTCTGATGGAATAGTAGTATCAAGAATATATAATTTCTTTTCTTACCTGAGAACAATTCTCAAGTTGCAAAACCAATCCAATAAATTGATTCCAATTAGCTTGTTAATAACATCTTATGTGCCTTCTAACAATTGAAAGACATAAAATAGCAAGTATTAGTTTATGCCACAAAATCAAATAAAATAAGGACTTTAATAAATATTTGACGACTCTCACAATTTCATCCAAAATAATAACCCTCATTATTAAATTAAGAAATCATCAAATAGTTTCTTGATGGGCTAATATCCTATTCAAAATAAGTTAATCTTGAGTCACTTATTAATCGAACCCAATTTGAATTAGATAGATAATAACTTTATCAATAACATCTTATGTGTCTTTTAGATCATTTAGGTGACAACTCTTTGCCAAAATATATCTTATATATTATTCATAATCTTGTCTTTAAATTTATATGATCATAAGTCACTCATTCAAATTACACAAATTTAGTTAAGTAAAAACCATTAATTTAAAATGAAACATATCCATGAGAAATAACACTTGAGTCACTTAATAAGCTACTATGCTTTTTTCATTAGATAATAGAAAAAACTGTCACGTTCTTAAAATGTACTTAATATTTAATTGAAGAATTTATAATTTCAAAATTTTAGGCCTCATACAAAATAATATAATCTCATTATATTAATAATTTCTAACATAATCAGATTTTGAAAGAAATCCTTAAACATTTATTGGATTCTAATTATTGATTTGATAACTAATTTAATTTAATAAACTAAATCTCTGAAACATTAAAATAAATTCTAAAATAGTCCTAATAAAAAATAATCCTTTGAAAATATTTTTCAAATATTTGGAAAACACTTTTCCAAAATTGTTAATAATTTAAACCAATTTAATCTCAATTAAATCAATTTATTAAAAAAGGAAGGCTTAAAACAAATTAAAATCAAAATTAAATTAAATCAGAGAATGTCTGGTACGTGCACGCCAAATCTTTAATAGTGCATGCTCCTCAATAAACTCTAGCATTGACCCAAACAGACATTAGTAATTCCCCACTATTGTTTTTCTTTTGCTAGGGTTTCCTTGCTCTAACGTTGCCCCCTCTGGTTCACTTCCTGTTGCCATTTGGGTTCACTACTTCCTGCTTACATGCTTCTTCTTCGTTTAGTGTGTCTCTATCTATTTTTTTGGCGAGTTTCACCTTAGATGTCTCCACCAACAATTGCCGTCACTAGTGGATGTTCCACCTTCAATGAAGCTTTATCCATCAACCTATCCATCTGATTCAAATACTCCCAAACATTTTGACTCTCATTACACAATCCTGATTCTCATATAAGGGTACATACAATCGTTAGGTTTTTCTCTAACATAGAGAAACCAAAAGTCAAAATACCAAAATCATGTATTAGTCATTTACATGTATTTTATTTTTCAGAAAGCTAAATCACAGTAAACCAAAAAGCCACTCCAAAACAAATACACACATAAATCTGTTGGGAAACCAGGTAAGGATCCGATCCTAACCGCAGCAGAATAATCACGAAACTTTTTCATAACTTTTGATTTCTTGAAAATTGAGATCTATTTACTTTTATAAAATGATTAACACAAATCATAATAAAGCGAAAAATTAATTCGTACTTTATTCCTAAGCTTAATATTTGTCTTGTCGTATCCTTGAACTATTTTCAAAATTGATTCGTCTCAACCACCATAGCTACATAAATGTCCGACCTCTAACGTATCCACTAAATGAGTTGAGAGAACTCTGTAACTCTTAAAAAGAGGGTTAAGCAAGAAGTGCTAGCTCCATAGAGCTTAAGCCTATTTATAATAAGCTTTGGACGTTTTAGTAATTTAATCGAAATTAGAAGTGCTAGCTCCATAAAGCTTTAGCCTATTTATAATAAGCTTTAGATGTTTTAGTAATT
>JANZLX010000009.1:22555575-22572867 GCA_025531955.1 Erythroxylum orinocense
CTCAGAAATCCACCAGTCGATGTATGACTTAGCACCTGAATCTGTGGTGCCCAAGATGGCACCAGTAGACCTCGTCCTTTGATTCTATCCAAGAACCCTCCTGGCAAGAAATCAAAAGGGTCTTTACTGCTCTGGACACTGAAGAAGGAAGCATTAGCTGATTTATCAGGGCTTTTTACAACCCATAGGAACTTCTGTTCACTCAGCTCCAAACCCATTGCCAATTCATTTAGCTGTTCCAAAGAAAGAGTTCCACCACTCCCAAAAGAGACAAACAAAACAGAACATCTTGGTTGGTCATCCAACCATTTGAGGCACTCGGATTCATCAAACCCATCTCTCGAACCCGAATGTAAGATAGGCCCGATGGCATAAACAGGTGGTTGACCGTATTCTCTCTTTTCTAGTACTTGCACGGTTTCTGGTTCCAAGTCCACGAAGCTATTCAACAAGATACCATCTGATAAATAATATCGTTTTGCGTTATGCAGAAACCATTTGTACGCATCGTTCTTCTTGTCCTGAACTGGGTCTGGTAGATCTCTTCCGTTAACTAGGACTCTGCATCCCGGAATTTGGAATGGTTCAGGCACGTCCCTGAACTCACACGAAACCACCTTATCTAATTTCTCAAGATAAAACATAGAAGAAAGCGACATAGCCGAGCATAGGAAAAATATATACTTCTGCATCTTAAATTCCACTGCTACTTCAAACACATCAGTACCAAAAAGATCAACAACCAAAGCTACTGGTCGCTTACTTGCGGCTAATGAGTTAACTGCCTCACGAATCCAAGATACAGAATTAGATACAGTTAGGAAAAATCGTGTTTCAGCCCTAGTATTGTCAGGCAAATCACAAAAGCTAACTGGAGGTAGAAGGATGTAGTTTATGCCTTCTGGGGATGACTCAAGGATTTCCATCTGAGCCTTTGGTGGTGGTCCCATTGAAGGGATGATAAAAGTAGCCGACAGGCCATGGTTGAAAACCAGTTTCTTAGCTAACTCAACGAGTGGAATAAGGTGACCCATACCTGGAGTAGGCACAAAAACCACACAGGATTTACTTGCCATGATCGAATCACCACAACTCTAGAACGACTCTCTGGTCAATGATGGTCCAGCTTTACGAGTGTCCCGCCGGCCGGAGCTCGAAATTTATACTGAAGGTGTTCTTTTCTGGTGGTGATATCAGAGTGAGAATTTAATCAAGAGGTGGAATGGAAAACCTGTCTAACGAGGGAGAGAATCATAGAATATAGTCGGAAAGACAAATGTGTCGAACAAGTCAACTGACGCGTTTATAGCAGGAAAATAAAGAAGGCACGGGGAGTGTGTCTCGACAATTTTATCATTTCTCCGTCTATTGGGACAATTATTAATTATATTTTTTAGTTTTTTAATAATTAATCAGTTAAATTATATAATTTGATTTAGATAAAGATGATAAAATAACTCAATAAATGATCTAAAATAATTGGTCAAAGTTGAGAAAAGAATCGATTCCTATGAGTATAGACCAGACCTGTATTCGGAAATTCGATATGAAAGCTATATATAAAAACTAAGGTTTTTTGTAATTGATCATATCATTCGTAAGCATACGGATTCTCTAACTCGTTAAGAGCGCGTACGTTTTAAGAAAACTGTAGAAAAATGTTAACCACCTGTCGGAGAACTATTCCCGTGACGGTCAAAGAAGATTGGAGCTCGTTTTGGTTACGAAAACTGCTTAGGAAATCAAGATGGAACCGAAATCAGATATTCCGTATTTCTTTCGTTTTTAACCCTTTCATGTATAATCTGCAACACATAATAAGTTCTATGCTACGTGTTACACGTAGTATTAAAGCAATTACGTGATCGGGTTGTCGGAAATGAAGGTTTTTCAGTTTTCATCCATTATGGTTTTCGTAAGTTTTTTATTCGTTTTTTTATTTTTTATTATATAATTATGTGAAAGTGGCATATGTGAGGTTAGCTATGAAAAACGGGTCAAAAAATGCGAAAAATCTATCCTAAGGTGCTACAAAAAATCTCTCTACCAGTCGAGGGCGATTGCATCGTCAACGGTGCTACAGTAACCGCCAAAGGGCGGTTTAGTCGTATCCTCCCACGTGACTCCACGAGGTGATGGACGTGTGTTGCACACACCTCAAGAGGCTCGTTCTCCTACAAGCGAGGGACGGGCGGGTGAGTGCGTGTCCCAACACGTGGACCGCGAGGATGGGGACACGTTAGTAATTAAATTCTGGAAAAAGGTTTTTAAGCTTTTTTAAGCTAATTTTGAGAGAAATTTTGTGCTCCAACTACACATAAGAGAGATACTTAAGGTTTCGTGTCTTGTGTGATAGGTTCGATATTCGGAAAAGCATGTAGTCACTTTTATTAAGAATTTTAAAATAAAGGTCTCAAATAAAATTTAAAGACAATGTTTTCAATATCAGTATGATTATTTGGTTGTGCATTTGGTTTTGGCATTTATAGTTGATTTTCATATACATTATGCCCACATAGAATATGAGGATAACAAAAGGATGTATCCTTTGTGTTTGTGGTCTTTTGAGGTACTAGTGAGATTATAGTCACCACAGTGGCCTTTCAAGTCTGTATTTGGATTGTATTACTTGCATGTTGGAGGATGCCTTTAGTTTCATGTTTGGTTATTCTAGCTACGGGTGTTAACCTTATATGAGATTTTGAGATGCACATAAAGGCATTAGATGGAAGAAGGTTGCTGCTTGAATGATCTATTCACCCACAGATGATGGTGTCATGAGAGTTGATAGTTTGTACTTTAATCGCTTTTATGTAGAAGTCTAATTGCATATATTATGTATTCAGCCCATAGGTATTTTATAATATATGTTATCGGATTCTCGATATAATTATTGTTTTAATGTTTTAAGTATCGTTGTTATCTTGCATTTATGCTGATCTTTACATTGTCTTTTCTGTTTTGCAGTCACCTTTTTTGTAAGTAACAATATTGTCACGATTGAGATCTTAATTGGTTTCAATTTCAAGAAGTGGAAGAAAGACGTTGAGTTTATGCTGGAGATGGCCGACATTATCATGGCAATGCATATAGAGAGACCTTCTCCACTCATTGATATCAGCTCAAAAGATGATAAGGCGATTATGGCAATTTGGTAGCCGTCAAATAATATGTGTTATTTTATCATCAAGAGGTCGATCCCAGATCATCTGCTTAGTAGATTACTGGATACGGTCATAGCAAAGGAGTTTATGGACAGTATTTTTCAAAGGGACAAGGTGTCTTCTTGTGTGGAGCAGAGCACCTTGATTAAAGAGCTATTCCCCATGAGGTTCATAGGAGAAGGAAGCGTCAGAGAGTATATCATCGTGATGACTTACCTTAAAAGTAAACTGAAGGCACTTGATGTACCCATTCCTGGTACACTTATAGTGCATTAGGCATTTAATACTCTCCCATGAGAGTTTGAGATGTTGGCGACATCATACATCTCTCAGGATGAGGTCTGGGACATCAATGCCTTAATTTCCTAGTATGTTGCAACTGAGGAGAATCTTAAGAATACTTCTTATACAGCCCCGTATGCATCTGCCAAAGGTAAAGAAAGGCGAAGCCCCATTAGCCTAAAGGTAAGGATAAGAAATCCAAACCCTCTCCACAGACTCAAACTAGACAATCTAGCATTTCCCCTGGGGCCCACATGACATGAAAAGTATGAGGTGCTTCTTCTATAAGAAGAAGGGGCATAGGAAGTTTGTTTTCCCGAAGTACAAACTTTGAAAGGTTAAATAGGAACTATCAGGTAACTCCTTGGTCTACATGATTCATGAGTCCAACTTAGCTATAGCCACATCAAGTTCTTGGTGGCTAGATAATGGAGCTTTTAATTATATTGCTTCCATAATGCAGGGGTTCAAATTCACGAAAAAAAGCCGATTAAAGGAGAGGATAAGCTAATGGTCAGCAAAAATGAAGAGGTGGACGTTTTGTATATGGGGAATGTAGGATTGAACCTTGATACGTGTTTATACTGGTTTTACGAGACACTTTTTATGTATCCTTTTTTGGACGAAATTGATCTATGTATCAGTTTTGGATTAAGAGGGTTACCGTTTTGTATTTGATACTTCGATTGTAAATATTTCTATCAATGCAAAGCATATCAAAACTGCCTTTTTATCTTACGAATTATATAGAATGTGTCTTAGTCCTAAAAAAATGTATGTCTCTTCTTATATTGCCGAGCCTATTACTCAAAAGAGAGCCTTCATAAAGGAAACATCATACATGTTGTGGCATAAACGCCTTGGCCACATTTCCAGGGAAACGATTGAGAGATTGATAAAGGATAACACTCTCCCAACTGTAGACTTCAGTGATCTAAAAACATGTATTGATTGTTATAGGGGTAAGTTGACCAAGATTAAAAAAAAGTGGCCAACTTGTACTTCTGGTTTCTTGAACCTCATACATACAGACGTTAGTGGTCCCTATACAGTCACATTATGCAATGCTAGATATTTTCTGACGTTTATGGACGATTATTCCCGTTATGGCTATGTGTTCTTACTTAAGAAAAAGTATAAACTTCTTGATAAGTTCAAGAACTTTAAGACTAAGGTTGAGAACCAGTTGAGAAAATCAATAAAGATTGTCAGCTCTAATAGGGAGGAGAGTACCATAGCAGACATAGGGTTGCAAGATAAGAAAAGGGTCTGTTTGTCAGGTATTTGGAATCGGTTGGAATAGTGACTCAATTCACTATACCAAGTAGTGCTGAGAAAAATGGTGTGGTTGAAAGGTTTAATCGTACCTTAAAGGACATGATGAGGTCAATGCAGAGCAGGACTAACCTACGCGAATACCTTTGGACGAGGCCATCAAAAGAGTCCCAAGTAAGTCAGCGTCTAAGATGCCTTTTGAACTCCAGAAATGGTGGAAACCAAACCTTTCACACATTCCTATATGAGGCTGCCCTACTGAAGTACGGTTATATAATCTTTATGAGAGCAAATTGTAACCTCGTTCCACTCGTTGCTATCTAGTAAGATATCTCAACCACTTTAAGGGTTATAGATTTTACTGTAAAGAAGGAAGGGCCAAAATAGTAGAATCACAGACAACTAAGTTTCTAAAATATGATGTCCATGATGAGGGAGGATCCTCGCACTCTCCAAGAGATAACATGATGGATACTATGATTATTTCATATCCGCCCCTCATACAGTTAAGTCCAGTGGATGAAGGTCTAGGTAATGTAGGCATAGGAACCTACACCTATTCAGGAAGAGGTTCCTAAGGTACAATAACTTATGCAGTTACGAAGATCCACCAGATAGTTGAACTGCTATCTCATCATATTACATATTCTATTTGGGTGAACAAGACTATGATATAGGGTTTTTGGACCCCATGCAGACTTTTGGTAGGAAGCAATGAAGGATGAGATGTAATCTATAAGGTATAATAAGGTATGAGAGTTGGTTGATTTACCTCAATATTGCAAGTCTGTCAGTTGCAAATGGCTATTTAAGACCAAGAAGGACATTTAGGGTCAAGTTGAGCGGATTAAGGTGCGATTGGTTATCAGGGGATTCATTCAGAGAGAAAGAGTTGACTTCAATATTACCTTCTCTCTTGTATCCTCAGAGGATGCGTTTAGAGTGGTTATAGCAACGATAGCTCATTATGATATGGAGCTTCATCAGATGAACATTAAAATTACTTTCCTGAATGGTGATCTTTATGAGGAGGTTTATATGGAGTAACCTGAAGGATTTCAGGATCAAGATGCAACTAACAAAGTGTGTAAGTTAACTAAATCAATATAAGGTCTGTAACAAGATTCCAGACAATGGTACCTAAAGTTTGATGAAGTTTTGACCTTATTCAACTTTGTGAAAAACAAAGTTGAAAGATGCTTATACTATAAGGTTAGGGGGAGTAAAGTTATCTTCCTATTACTGTACGTGGATGATATCTTGCTCGTGTCAAATGATTTGATCATGTTGCATAAGTTGAAGCAACTTTTGCCTAAACATTTTTACATGAAGGATTTAGGTGAAGCATCATTTGTCCTCAGTATACAGATTCACTGGTACAAATCTCAACACTCATTGACCTCTCACAAAGAGTATACATTAAGCGGGTGTTACAAAGGTTTAATATGACTAAATGTAGACCTGTTGTAGTACCTATCTCTCATTGTGAGAGATTATCTTTGGCAAAATGTCCAAAGAATGAAGTTGAGAGAGACGCTATGAGGAATGTCCCATATTCTGGTGCAGTTGGTAGCTTAATGTATGCCTAGGTGTGCACTTGACCAAACATTGCATTTGTTATTGGAATGATATGTCGATATCTGGCTAACCTAGGTGTAGACCATTAAAATGCAGTTAAGCAAGTGTTGAGATACCTAAAGGGTACCAAGGATTACGTGTTGACATACAGAAAATTTAACAATATAAACCTTATAGGATATATAGAATTCGATTTTGCTATGTGCCCGGATGATCACAAATCGACTTCAGGGTACATTTTTATATTGGCAGATGGTGCAGTATCGTGGAAGGGTGTCAAGTAGACACTGGTAACTTCCTCGACCACGCATGCAGAATTTTTTACATGTTATGGAGCTACTATACAGAGGGTTTGGCTCAGAAACTTGATTCTGAGTTGTCTGTGGTAGATTCGATAGCTAGACTCATTCAACTGTAAGGTGATAATCTTGTTGCAGTCTTGTTTAGTAACAACAATAAGAATATCATAGGGTATAAGCATTTAGAGGTCAAATACTTGACCATAAAGGAGTTGATTTAAAAAGGTGACGTCGAAGTGGAGCATATCAGGACTGAGGAGATGTTAGCCAATCCATTGACTAAAAGACTTCGCCCATTAGTGTTTGTTAAACATGTATCCAGTATGGGCGAGTTAAGGTCCTCAAACAATAGTAGTTAGGGATCGTTGTATTTGCTCCTTAAATGTTTGTATATTTTGATGTATTATGACATTATGATTATTTATTAATATAGATTATCATCCTTTTATCCTTAATAATAATTGTTCTTGTGTATAGTTAAAATACATACGAAAGCCTTAAGATTTGTGTTGATCTTAAGCATTTTAAAAGTCATTGGGCATATATAAATATTGACCTTAAGTTTATGTCATTTAAACACATACAATTTAGTATGGACATCCATAAATTTGATATGACATATGGGGATATAAAGTTTAATTCTATGAAGGTTCTCTAATGTAGTTTAGTATTCAGTTAGAGAATATAAAGGTTTTCTCTAATGTTGTTTAGCATTTGATGAGAGAAAACATATTTCTCTACTACGGTTTAGCATATGTAGTTTAGCATAAAGTTAGAGAAATTGAGACCTACAAATAAAGATGATACATATTAGGTCATACATATATCATCCTAGCTTGCCACACTTCATTTTCCCATTCATGTTAGTAAGGTACTAGATATTTGTGATTATATTGGACATGGGTCACACATGACATATACGTTTGATATTTTTTGGTATCAAAAGCCTTGCAGGACGGAATGTTAGACTTTCATTATCTTTGGATCAATTGTTTTAATTTTAAATTTGGGATCAATACAGTAGCGTAACTTAACTGAGTTTTCAAACTATTTTTAAACTTTGAGTCAAAACTGCAATTAATGATTATCCAAGGGCGAGAATGTTGGACAATTTTGTCATTTCCCATAAAGTTGAACAACCACTAATTGTATTTTTTGGTTTTTCAATAACTTATCGATTAAGTAACTTAATTTGATCCAGATAAAGGTCATAAAGTGACTCAATAAATGATCTAAATCAATGGTTCAAAGTCCTGGAGGAAAATGGATCCCGACTAGTATGGATCGAACCCATATCGGGCCTGTGATGGGAAAGCCTGATATGGAAGTTATATATAAAGGTTAAGGTCTCCTATAGTTGCTCATATCATTCGTAAGCATATGGATTCTTTGATCTATTAAGAGCGCTTACGTATTGAGAAAACTATAGAAAGACGTTAAACATGTGTTGGTGAATGATTCTCGTGAAGGTCTCGAAAGATTGGAGCTCATTTTGGTCACAAAAATCACTTCGAAAGTCGAAATGGAACCGAAATTAGGTATTTTACATTTCCTTCATTTTTAACCCTTTCATGAACGATCCGGGACACGTACTAAGGTTTATGCTACATGTTACAGAGTGGACACATTTTCCAACTTTAAATGAGGCAAGATTTCGAATTAGAGACTCAACAATATAAAGGGACTTTGTACTATTTTATTGATCATATATAAGTCAACTTTTTTACACAACATTGTATGACCATTTTGTAGAAATAGGGGATTGCTTCATAAGTATAATTACTAATTGGTAACCGACATTAAAATAGAATATCAATTTTTCAGAGAGCAGTAAGTTAAACAAGTCGAAGTGAACTACATGACACTTTTACATTGTTGCAAACCTGCAAGATTTCTAGTTCTTCGCAATTGTCCTCATCCAAGACTCTCCCAAATATCTCAACGATGTGAGACCCATTTCTATCAATTGGAAGTCCTCTAGTAGCAAGTAATTTTGTATCCTTATGGTGTACTTCTCTTCCATTTACACACACTCAAGTATTGCCACCAGTTCTCTACAAGAATAATTGAATTCTTCAATGCATGGCTGCAAGAAAATTTTCATTATTGTAAGTGGAAAATGTAAAAAACTAGATTATGATCAAAAACTATGCCATACAAAACTTCAATGATCTTACAGAAATTATGCCAAAAGAAGGTCCACCAATAACACTATAAAATCCAGCTTTAAAACCATATTTGGTTTTAATACTTAATGAAAAGTGAGACACTCAAAAAATTCTTAAACTATAATTTATCCAAATTTTTTCACAATTATATTGTTAATTGCGAAAATATTCACTAGTTTCAAAAATGTTGTTTATCATTTACAAAAATTATCTTTACAAGTATAATCATCTAAACTATTATATTCAAAAGTATATACAATAAAACAATTTTATTCAATTTGGTATGCTAGCCCTACTTAAACTCCATAATGTCAATCAAGTACACTAGAGTTATCGATAATCTTTCTAACTCCTAAAAAAATAATGGCAAGAGTTGAATTATCTACTTGATAAGAGTAAGATGACCGTACCCCTTAAATTCAAGTAACTCAATATATATTTAAATTAATATATATATATATATATAGGGAATACCTAACATATCCAAAGACTTGATAAACATTTAAAATTTTATCATTACTCAATACTAATATTATTTTTTTATTGTCATTTATGTTTTACCCCATTATAGTAACTAAATTGACTAGAGCTTTTTTAACTTAGTAAGCTTACATCCAATGATATGATGGCTCATCTTTGCTCATCATAATCACTCACTAAGTGGAAACATAATTAGATGTATAAATATAAACACAGGATACCTCATTTCCTTTATCTAATTTGGTACTCTGGTACTACTCTAATTAGTACCTAGCTATCAGCACAGGATATTCTCAAGACTCAAGATATCTTGACAGCACTCTGGTACCTAACTATCAGCACAGGACATTCTTAGGACTCAAGATGTCATAATACCTACTCCATGGATAGGTACCTAGTTATTTCTCGCTCATACCTAAACAACTTATCATTCAATGACTATCAAATATAGCTTATCCTAGGCAATCCATATATTCATAATTTATACTACCATAATATTTTTAATTATGTTGGGGAAAATTACTACAACCTAAACAACAATAATAGCAAGAGAAATAAAGTGCAAAAAATTAAATCAACACACCTCTTAACTTGGGAAAAACCACGGTTCGGATCTTCACAGACTAAAATCAATCTACTATAATAATCAAGAGTACAATCGACAACAAACAATAATAATCTCAACAACAAGTACAATTATCTCTAGGTTTTAGTACAAATTGAAAACCCTAATCAATTTAGTACTTTCTACAAACCCAACAGATACCAGTACTAAATACCTATCGATGACGATCTGTTTCCTCTTGATTATCTCACCAAACAGTTGTCATCCTACACGCCAAAACAATGGAGTAGATGTCTCTTTTTCTCCTCCTTTGTTTTGGTTTTTACAACAACCCCCTCTCTGTACCAAAAAAGGGTAAAGCCTATTTATCTTATCATAAATTAGCTTCTCCAATAAGCCACCAAAACCTACCACCTATGGGCCAATAAAAAAACTCTTTACTTAGTGGGCCACCACTTGTAAGTAAAACAAAGCTCTCCCTTACAAAACTCATATAACTAGTATTTGGGATTTAGGGAGATACCCAACATATTCCTTCCCCAACCCAAATCACCAAACACCTCCACCTCATCCGAGAATTGGACCTTTTCTTCACGTCCTTGACCCTTCGGATGCAATGGCTCTCCACATAACAAATGTTGTTATCGACCTTCCTCCTTTAGATCACCAAGCGAGCACCACGATACACTTTGCACCACCTCCCACTACCAGCATATCTATACCCATACTTTGTCAATTCACCCAAGGAAATAAGGCTAGCACGAGCACTTAGCACATACCTCACATTATGGAAGGTTCAAGTCATACCATCATCGAGCTTCATCCTCACGGTCCTCATGCCTTAGACCTTCAATTTTTGATCACCTATCATATGGATGTGACCATACTTCCCATCTTAGTGCAAAGTATCAAACCAAGCTTTGCCTCTACAAACATGAATCAACGCAGCCGAATCCAACATCTAACTCTCTTGACCCTCCTTCACCTCACCATGAGTAATTAATAACAAATCACCATCACCATCACCTATTACCACATTAGCAAAATCACCATCATCAACTAATTTAGTCTTGCCCTTCTTCTTTTGTATCAAATGGAGACTCTTCAAGTCCTCCATCATCTTCAGACAACGGCTTTAGATGTGACCCTTCTCCTTATAATAGTAACACTCCACGTTAATAGAGTCTTTCGAGTACGATTTCGATCTACACCTTGAATCATCTGCCCTTCTCTCTTGATTTGTCCCTCTCTCAAACTTCCTCACAACTAGTGCTCGATCACCATCACCTGAAGAACCTCCATCAACATTTGTCATCATCCTTTCGTTCTCCCTCAATACTACCATAGCTTCACCTAGCGTAATCTTCTCCTTACCAACAAGCAATGTCATGATAATAGGTCAATGGAACTTAGGTAATGAAGCCAACAATAAGAAAGCTTGTTCTTGATCAATAATCTTCTCATTCGCATTCTTCAACTAGGCCACTAGTTGTTTGAACAAATTAATGTGGTCCTGCAAGGTTGTACCCTCTTCCATCCTCAATCGGTACAACTCTCATCTCAAGCACAAGATGATAGTCAATGATTTGGAGGCATATACACTTTGGAACTTATCCATCAAAGCTTTTGGATCCGTCTCACACAGGTAGTTGTACTTGATCTCTGGAGCTATAGCCAACTAAATCGTACCAACCGCCTTCTTCTCATCGACCCCCACTTGTCCGCTTCCAAAGCCGCATCTAAATCTTATTGTACTAACATGTTCGCAATAGGATTCTTCCACACCTAAAAGCTTATTTTCCCATCATACAAGGGAACATGAAATTTGTAATCACTATTTTACCAATTCTCTTCTCACACTAATTACTCCCTAAATCAAACAAGCAGTAATTTTTCCCACACAAGGATCCTCCAACCATAGCTCTGATACAACTTGTTGGAGAAAATTACTACAACCTAAACAACAATAATGGCAAGAGAAATAAAGTGCAAGAAACTAAATCAACGCACATGCAATTTACGTGAAAACTCCTCTCAATTAAGGGAAAAATCACGATCCGGATCTCCACGGACTAAAATCAATCCATTATAATAATCAAGAGTACAATCGATAACCAACAACAATTACAATTATCTCTAGGTTCTAGTACAAATTGAAAACCTAATAAATTTAGTGCTCTCTACAAACCTAAGAGATACCAACACCGAATACCTATCGATGACCATTCGCTTCCTCTTGATTTTCTCACCAAATAGTTGCCATCCCACACGCCAAAATAATAGAGTAGATTTCTCTTTTTCTCCTCCTTTATTCTGGTTTTACGGCAACCCTCTCTCTGTAGCATAAAAGGGTAAAACCTATTTTTCTCATCATAAATTGACTTCTCCAATAAGCCACCAAAACCTACCACAGATGGGTCAATCAAAGAACTCTTTACTTAATGGACCACTACTTATAAGTACAACAAAGCCCACCCTTGCAAAACTCACATAATTAATATTTGAGATTTGGGGAGACACCCAACAAATTATACCCATGCCCAATTGAAAATTTTAATTATCATATTTTTTCCAAATTATCAAGCGGTATATATCATAATATGTAACAAAATATAATCACTAAACAGTCTATACTTTGTTAATTATTTATTTAATAAATAAACAAAATTCATATATTTTAAAATTTCACATATGCAATTATTAATTTAATTAATTACTAATTCAAAATTGATTCATCATAAAATAATATTAATAACGAATTTCAAAATTCTATGAATCTTACACTAATATAAGGGTACAGTTTAAGGTTATTCTTACTTGATTTTTGGACTCAATTAATTGATGACTCCAATTTGCTCCTTAATCCGTCCTCTAGTCCTAGATATTACAAAATTCAATAAGAATTTATTTAAGAAAATTTTACATCCCAAATACAATTAATAATCCAAAATTACCCCCTTTTACCACTTTATTTTTAATTACTAAAATATCTTTACTTTAACCTACTATTATAATTACTAAAATATCTTAATTACTAAAATTCCTATTTTACCCTCACATTCTTTCATTATTAAAAAATACCTTTACAAGAACTAAATTATAATTTTACCTTTAAATTTTCACATTCTTATTTTTCCCTTCATAGATCTTAAATTTTTCTAAATTGTCTTCTTGTTCACCCTCTCCTCTCCTCTTCTTCTGTCTCCTCTTTTTCTCATTTTTAGCCACATTTTTTTTAATTTGTTTTTTTTTTCAATTTTACCAAAATTGTTATCACAAACAATCACATCATAAATTCAATTAAAAACTAGTTTATGGTTATTGAAATCACTAATAAAAGGGATGAAATTTTGCTAAAAAATTTTACCTACTTGACGTTTTATGCCTTCCTAAGAAATTTTTGGCTTATCAATTTACTACAAGACAAACAAAATGAGGAAACACAAGAAAATTTTGACATGCAAGAAAAAGACAATGTTTGAGTACACTTAACAGCTACAAACACGGAGATGAAGAACATGAAAAGGCTATTTTCGATGGTATTGTTCTAACTTACATGTTGACGGATTTACTAAAGTTGAATTGTAGGTTTTACAAAAATTATGGCAATTGGGCCCTAATCAGGTCTTGAGTCCAATTGTTTTAAAAAAGCTCAGGTTTAATCCAATCTGAAGCCCAATATTTATAAACAAAATAATGTTATTTTTATATTTTTATTTTAAAAATAGTTTAAGCTGGGCTGAGTAGAGCTAAGGCTTGTGCCTCCTACTTTAAGCCTGATTGGGGCCTCAGCTCCAGCAAAAGTGGTCTGGTCCCGGCCCGTTGTCAGTTTTTGTTGACCTTTCTGGCACTAACAATGGTGGGAAGTCGCTCTGGAAAGCTGTTCCTTGTCAAACAGAGAGTTATCATAGTGAGGTTTATTTGGAGCTCAATAATAGATTAGCTGAAGGTACATTTTACTTGGTCAATAAGAAGAATGATTGTGGTGTTGCTTTCATCGATGGGATTCCAGAGTTCATTAGGAAGCCTGGAAATCCTTTCAAGTTTAAAGTGATCCAGAGTTCATTGGATAGATACTCTTTGGAGGCTTCTGATGCTAATTTGCATCCTGGCTTATGCGAAGACAAAGAGCAAACTTCTAAGAAGAATGGAGATCTCCATTGTATTCAACTGAAAAACGAATGTTTTTGAAAATTATTAGTTAAGCACAGCCTAACAAATGATTGTGTATCAAAATATGTTCTTTTCTTTTTTTTTCTAATACAGAGATGAAAGTGCAACTTACAACACAGGTTGATACCGTCCGTGTTCATATACAGACAAAATAAATTATTAGGAATATGTTAGAGTTAAAGTTAATGTTGGAAAATATAGATAATAAGGAAGAAATTAAAGAACTCAAAAGATTTACGTAAAAAATCCCATTAAGGTAAAAACTACGGAGAGAGAAGAATTTTCACTATAACAAAATAGGGATTAAGTATTAACCCTCTAATTATTTAAGAGAATATTTGTTTTGGTTGGTGCATTGAAATAGGGAGGAGAGGGTTTTCTTTTATAAGCCCCTCTCCTCCTCTCATATCCTCATCCCACCGATGTGGGATGAGTGTCATAACAGTTTAGATGCAGAAAAAAAGAAAAAATTGAGGATGAATTTAGGGGCGCTTGGTTCATAAAAAATAATGAGAATAAAAATATAAATGAATATAGTAAGAAATAAGAATGAAGTATAGCCAACAATGAATCTCATTCCTCTAGTAATCTACAGGTATGGAATATTATTGAAAATGAGGGAATAAAATTGTTATGGGTACTAAACATGAGTTTTCATTCTATATCCATACATTTCTCCCCCTATTGTCAAACAAGCACCTCCTAAATTGCGTTTCTTGCGTTCTGCACATTTTACTCCTCCCTCGAGGCTACCTGCAAACATCCATAACAGGCAGATACTACATAAAATCATGAGTACATAACATCATTAAACTGTTTTAGAACGACAAAAAGTGTGAACTCACCAATAGTTGCCAATATGAATTGCCTTCTTAACCACACGATCCCATTAAACCTGTAAAAGTCCATGAAGCTCTCCAGTCTCCAACACCGTTGCTTTTTGATCTATTGTCTTCTCTGAATCATGAAATGCCCCATTATTAGCATACTTATCGAATGCCGAGTGTCATCGAATTTTGCATCAGTTTTGTTTTCTTCAAAACTTCGAAATTAATACAGTGGGTCTTTGGACTTTTCACAAAAAATATTACTTGTAAAAAAAAACAAAAAAGGAGACTCGGTGAAGTCACGAAATAGATGAACGTTGTCCTTGTCGTGCAGTTTAGTCATAGAGTCGACTTATTAGAATTATTGTATGCGAAAAGCTCTCAATTGTGAGTATAGATTTTCTATCTAATATTATGGCGTTTTATTGTGTTTAATAAATTTCAGTTTTTTATTTATATGACATCCGCATGAGAACTATGTGAGACCCGCAAAATAAATGACTAAAATTTCATAAGACAGAATAAGACAAAGTAAAATTAGACATAAGATCCGCACTCCTCAATTGTGCCGCCGGTATGACTAACACAACTATTTGATTTATAACTATTAATTAAGAGTTACGGACTGCAACCTCGTTACTCTCAATGTGCAATGTTCCTTGGGTTGTTAACGGATGGGAAAGAAATTAATTGAGATAGTTCAAAATCGATCAATTATGTTTAATTTTAAAATAAATACTAGGTTTAGTTATAATTAAATTTAAATTTAAATTCGATTTCAAGTATTTATTTCTAATCAAATTTGAATTTGACAATTTTACAACAATATCACTACAATGTATCAATAATATACCAAAATTCGTGAATTACTAGAACGCAAGTTCCACAGGGTGTAAATTCGTAAATTCTCCAAGCAAAAAATGTAATAGAACTATATAATACTCGGAGATACCAACACAAATTAGTATACATTTCGGGGAAAGAGATGCAAACATATACTCGGAGATGCAAAAGGAGCAGACTGAAACTCTGAAGCAAATACAAAGTGTTTAGAATGTGATTGTGACAACGGTAGTTCCTGATCCACCAAAGTTGTGGTATAATAGTGTTGACTTAAAAAGATTTGTGACTCGGAGTCAACCCAGCCATCAACCACATGAGAAAATCCCACTGAAAAATATTTTGGTAGTCCCACTTTCTAAGTGATGATAAAGTTACTTGTAAAGCTCATTTCTAGAGTTTCTTTTTTTTTCTTTTTTAATTTTTCTAGAAAAGCCTTGTCTTATCATCTTTTTGCTATCAGCTGCAAGTATAAAGCTTATATGTCGCTTACCACTTCCCTATCCTTAAAGTTTTCTGGCTTAGACATGTGATTGGCTTATGTGTTGACCCGCCGACAGGCCAGTTGAGTGATTATAAGAAATCATACTTTAACATATTTATTTATGGCTATGCTCATCCATAACATGCGGCGTTCATGTGCTTCCTCTTGCTTTTCTTATCCACGCTTATTCATTATCATATTTTTCATACATGTCATTTCTACTATAAAAGGGGGCGCATTGTCGTGAAATTCTCACCAAATAACTTTTTAAATTGAACACAGCTTAAAGATAAAGAGTGTTAAGGGTCGAAAACTCATCCAAAATCTTATTTTGAAGGCTTAAAGAATCAACCCTCCACCTGAAAACCAAACCAACCTGACAAATCCATAAAGAAGGAGCATCAATTTCCTTTTTGGTTTCATCTTCAAAGTTTCAGCTTGATTTATGATTTACCAGGAATTAAAGTGCAAGAGAGGCCGACTTAAAATTGAAACACATTCGATCAGCTATAGAAATATAAATATTTTAAAATAATCTTTTATTTTATATATTTAAACGTGATAAAAAGTGAACTCAATAATTCTTGTTGTATTGAATATTTACAGGACTACTACATCTCTATTTATACAAGTGTGATCCTAGTATATATAGATGGAATAAAATCCCTAAAGATTAGGATATGATTTTCCCACACTTCCCCTCAAGCTGGTAAATGGATGTCATCCATTCCAAGCTTGGAGATCAATCGTTGAAATGCTGCTCCGAACAAACTCTTAGTAAGCATATCAACAAGTTGATCATTCGTAGAGATAAAAGAAGTACAAATCAAACCGTTGTCGAGTTTTTCTTTGATAAAATGCCTGGCAACTTCAATATGCTTCATACGATCATGTTGCACTGGGTTATCAGCAATACTAATAACTGACTTATTATCACAAAAAAGTTTCATTGGACCTTCCCATTTAATTATGAGATCATCCAAGACTATCTTCAGTCACAAAAGTTCACAAATTCCAAGTGCCATAGATCTGAATTCTGCTTCTACATTAGACCTGGCAACTACACTCTGCTTTTTACTTCTCCAAGTTACAAGATTACCTCCTAAGAAGGTACAATATCCAGAAGTAGATCGCCTATCAACCGAAGATCCTGCATA
>JANZLX010000009.1:22580757-22592095 GCA_025531955.1 Erythroxylum orinocense
TTTATGCTTGGCCAACTCACAAACATCACAATGGAATTGTTCAATAGATATGTCTTTAAATAAAGAAGGAAACATGAGTTTCAAAACATTAAAAGAAGGATGTCCAAGTCTACGGTGTTGAAGCCAAATCTTATTTTTCCTAGATTCTAACATATCAGAAAGAAAAGCAACGGGTGACGAACCCTGAATTCTACTTTGTTCACTACTTGGCTTGTCAAGATGGTAGAGACCATTCCTTTCCTTAGCATGCCCAATCATCTTCTTCGTGCTCCTTTCCTGAAACACACAATAAGATGGAGAGAAAAGAGCATCGCAATTAGAATCTGAGGTCAACTTATGGATGGAAATAAGATTAGTGCATAATTTTGGTACTTGAAGAACATTTTTTAATGTGAGGAATTTATTCAAACACACATCTCCTTGACCAGCTACAGTTGTAGCCGATCCATCGGTTGTAGTGATTTTTCTATTGCTTGGGCAAGGTGTATATGAGATGAAGTTATGGGAGGAGTTGGTCATATGATCTGTAGCTCCTGAGTTAATGACCCAAGAGTTTGGAAGGACAATATCTGAAGCACTAAATGAATGAGAAGAGGAAACAGGAATGTAAGGAGAAGAAGTACTTGAGAATACCAACGCACTAGTACCTGTTGAGGATTGGGATTTTTGTTTCACTGATGTCTCCGATAATCCCCTAAGTTTCTCAATGTCCTCAGTATTGAAGCTGGCACCATGAGAACTAACACTCTCCACATTCATAACGGCATGTGCTTGTCCTTGCTCTTTCGATTGTCCGCTCTTCATATTTGTGGGCTTTCCATGAAGCTTCCAACACTTTTCTCTAGTGTGTCTAGATTTTTTGCAAAAAGTACACCACAAGGTGTCTTTGTTGACACTTTTGGAAGCATTGGTTTGTTCCACGCGGATGTTCTGCTCTTTACTGCTCTTAGAAACTAGCACGAAGTTATCAACAACTGGTGTGTCAACCATAACCCCTCTCCTACTCTCTTCAGCTAGGACAATCGCAATTGCCTCATTCAATGCAGGCAATTCTTCTTTTCCAAGTATTTGCACCCGTACTGCATCAAATTTCAAATTTAAGCCAACAAAGAAATCATAAATTCTGTCTCTTTCAACAAACCATTTAAGGATAGAAACATCCTCACTGCACTTCATCTAAATACACCAGTAATGATCCATCTCCTGTCATAAACTTTTCAGAAAATTAGAATAATCCGTGAAAAAACGATTGCTTTGTTTGGTATTAACTACCTCCCTTTTATAAAAGGATAACAATCTTTTAGTTCTCAACTTTCATAGTTAATTTTGTAGCTTAAGTAGCCTTTGATATATACCAAACTCTTTTACTCTTTACGACTATCACAACGGTACAAATGATATCTTAAAAGGTCACTCCACGCACCCTCGCACTCCCCAAAAAGATCAACATCAACTTATGAAATTCCATCATTCAGCGGTTGATGACAACCTAAAACAACATTGCTTTGATAATTCCATAGCTAAAACGACACCGTTTCAACTAAAACAACAGTAGCCAAGCCCACGTCTCCATATACCATCGCCAAATCATTGCCATGTCATAGTAGTACATCATCATTGGCCACTTGAATCACTACCACACCATTGTCTCACATCAACCATGGGTCTTGCTTTATTGCCACATTAGTATTTGGTCCCATGTAACTGCCACATCATCCATATGTTAGCATCTTATATTATCACTGGTTCAGTCAGTTCATTAACCTGGCTCGGTTCAAATCTCTTGACCAAATTTTGATTGAATAGTTCAATTTTTGTTATCAATTTTGTCAAAAATTAGACCAATTCTTAAAGTTTTGGGGTGTTCTAAACTCATTTTTTCGATCAAATTTAACAAATTGTAGCTCTAAATATAGGTTTCCTCAATTTTGCATGTTTTTAAACTTTGTTGTTAAGGATGTTTTGTCTTGTGTTCACTATAGATACTTCCTAAGTTTTGTCAATACATTGCTCAACTAACTAATGTCTTATTTAATGGATCTAACTATGATTTGCGGGTTGAATAAATGTGTAACTTTCTCAAATGAAGACTTTTCTGGAATATAGTTATTGATGAGATACCTAAACCTACTCAAAAGCTAGATGATGTAGAGGATATGTTCATAGAAAGTCTAGTTTATTGGGATGATATGAATCAGTATATTTTAACATAGTTTCATAATACAACTGTTGAAGTAATCAAGCTTGATTTTTGTCAATTTGATACTACTAAAGGGGTATGCGATTTTCTTAAAAGTAGTTATTTTGTATATGATAATCTCAATCAATTTCAACTTTATAGCCAACTTTATTACATGCAACAATAACCCGGTCAAATCATCCATCTTTATGTGTCTAAATTAAAATAGCTTTGCGATCTGTTGGTATTTGGAGACCCGACTTAGCCTAATACCTAAGCTGCCACAATATATGCCAAACTTTGTGATCGAAAGTATATTTGGCATCTCTTGATGACTCTTAGAGATGAGTTCGAACCCATCTTTAGCTCTTTTCTCCATCAATAATCTTTGTAAACTTGTCAAATGAGAAAATATATTTCGTCTATAGAACTTGTTATTGTCACTGAGGCCTCCTCTTATCAAACTTGTCAAAACTCAAGTAAAATATGTCACAAATCTTATCTCTTAATTAGGCATCACTGACACCAAGGCTACTAAACTCCCTTTAAAACCAATGTTCATCTCTGCTATTGATAAGATTCTCTTCAATGATGGTACTCTTTATTGATAATTAATTGGCAGACTTATATACGTTACTATTTCTTATCCTAATATTGCCCATACTATTTACATCATCAGTAAATTCAGGTCAACACCTCAGATCATTCTCTTCTTTGTTGTTCTTCATATCCTTTGGCATATCGTATGTACTTTTTTTCAAAGTCTTCACTTTTCATTCATCTTTGTTAGAATTATGAGCATACTAATTGAGCTGAAGATTCAAATAATCGACGCTTAACTACTGACTATTGTTTCTTTATTAGCTCATCTCTCATTTTACAATCCAATTAAAAAACAAACAATTATCTCTCGATCTATCACAAAAGTAGAGTATCAAGCTCTTGCGGGCACAACTTTTGAACTCCTCTAGCCATGTTGGTTGTTTCAAGATACGAATATTCCTTCTTCTACAACTCCTATATTGTGTGATAATGACGTTGGCATACAAATTGTTCTTAATAATGTTTTTTTAAGGAAACGCATCAAAGCTATTGAAATTGATTGTCACCTTTGTGAGATATTACGTTAATCAAGGAACTATTCAATTTGTTTCTTCCTCATCACAATCTTAAATTGCAGACATTTTTACTAAACCTTATATTTTTCAATAATTTCAATAACTTGTTTTTAAACTTCCGACCACCTTGAAGAAGGATAATATACATCATATATTTTTATAGCAATAATAAAATAGAGAAGTTATACGCATTATAATTTTTTAATATAATTTTTTAATAATTATAAATGTATTCATTTGTATATTTTTATGTAAATTCATACAATAATTTTATGAAATACAAAATTTTCTTCACCTCCTTGCAAATGTTACGATTTTACATTGGATGCGACACATGGAAAACCTCAGTGGCGTGCGCAACTTTTTATGCAGAAGACACAATGCAGGATAAGCGGAATCAGTGGAATCAGGCTCATAGTGCATCATATTATCCATATCTAATTCACGGAGGTAAGGCCCTGTCGTGTCCATCCGGCGACAAGGCAATCTTAAACTCTGAGCTTATCTTGAGCTGATGTCCTACCGACCAGGCAAGTACTGCGCATGCAGATGGACTGTGTGGTATTTAATCTTTACGTTTATCGATATCAAGGTACGTCCCTATATGAAGAGAGATGCATGGAAATCAAAAACCTCCATAAGCATACGCTTCCTTGTTTTTCCATTTTACTCATAATCACTGGTCACTTTATATAAAAATGAGAAATTAAACAATATATTCTTAATACATCTCGTTAAAAATGAGAAAAAAAATGAATTTGCACCATGTTAGTGATTTTATGAAATTTTTTGTAATTCAAGTATTTCATAATGTTTGAGTTTATTTATATTTATTTAAAAAGCAGTGCTAAGATAAGACTTAGCTACGTTATTACATAGGATTTGTAGAACCTTAATGTTAGATGGGCCAACACAACGAGGTGTTTTAAATTGGCTGACAGCAGACCCTAAGCCTAGATAATGGTCCAGAATCTTCTGGAAAGCTCCTCTCCCAACAACTCGGAGTTCAAGAGGTCCAATGGTCTTGACCTTGCGGGAACTAACATACCCCGCGTCAACAAAAGACCGGTCCAAGCAATTGCAACATTCTTGTAGTACTTCTTCACTTGCTTCCCCGCTAATTTCCAGGAAGATTACATAGTGTCCAGGGTCTGTGGACACATCAGCCAAACTACTAAAGTCAATAACTTCGAGCTTCTCTCCAGCTAAAACCTTGGCAGCTTCCTCCACAGCTATCTGCAGATCCTTCTCTGTGTTCTTGTCAATGTTTATGGTGAGCAACAGGTTGCTCCTGCAAACAAATTTAAGTTCTGGGGTTGAGTTATGGAACCCCATAACCTTCACCACGTCTCCTAGCTTGTATCTATACAAACCTGCAACATACCAAAATTCAAGAACATCAAATGAGGAGAGGAGACGTAACTCACACGTTCATAAACTAATGGAAGTTTGTCCGGTATTAAGATTCGTCATGTGCTTATTATTTTCAGTCTAGTCCATGACAAATATTGTTTTGTTTTGCGTGGCTCTATTCGGACAACTACATCAATAATTGAATACAGGGTTACATCAATAGTTGAGAATAGGTAAAGAAGAACGTTCTTCTTCAAGCAGCTACCAGCAATCATGTACTTCATTTCCTTTCCAATCTTAGATAACTTCATTCAGTTGAACTTAGGAAAATAAGTAGAAAAGGACTAAGCGAAGTAAGAGCTTGGGAAGACAGAATACTGGAGGAAATAAAATAAGGCAAGTAGCAGGATAATGTGAAAAGGAGAAAATGGAAGGCTATACTTTTCCCACTCAACCATTCAAGCCAAGAAAAAAAGAAAAGAATACTAACTCAAAAAGCTGAAAAAAGTTGACCGACCATAAAACAAAACTATATAATATGAAATCTGATCAATATGGCAAGGCTTGGGGGGATTGAAATAGGCCAGAAGCGTAAGAAGATGAATATTCATGAGGATATCTGTTTTCCAAGAAGGGTACAATCACGTTGAGACCAATAGCAGGAAGCCTTTTGCAGATTCCTGCCAAAACTAAAAAGGTCTCCAGAGAGAAAAGCCACAATAACACTCTATGCTTCAGGTAATAAGTTAGACAAATTTGAGGAAATTTTTACCTAGATATGTCTGCGGAAACAGAGATTGATAGACAAGAGAAAGTTGTTCAGTACCTGCAAAATTGGTGAGAACAACCTCATATTCTTCACCAACCTTAACTTCTGTGAGACCGAGGGGTTCAGGTTCTATATAGCTCTCCTCATCACTCCTCAGGGGTATGAACTCAAAATATCCGATGTTCGGAAGCACGGCATAGGTAGCTTGCTCCGGGGGCAATCTTGGACTAATGTTTGCTCCAATCCACCCTTCTGAAGAACCATAATCAGCACTCAACAACGGTAGCTCCCCAGCATAATGCCTCAATTTTTTCAGATATGCCTCCATTGACCCAGTCATAATCCCATAGACGTACTTCGCATTGGGGAAAAGTTCTGGTATTAATCCATACCAGTTACTTAATCCTGAACACTTTTTGTATATCAAGTCAGCCAATTCAGGATTCGGCTTAAGCAGTTTTGACATTGCTGTTCTAAGGGAAGGATCAGTGACCTGGCTACTAAGTTTTCCATCCTTTATGTCATTACAGAGCTCCTGCCAAACATCTTCAAATGTTCGGAATGCAAGAACGATGCTATGGGCAAACGCTGAAGATACAAGCTGAATTTCATGGTGAAAGATTAAACCGCATAAAAGATGGCAGTATAATGATTGATGAAAATCAGGGCCAAATATCACTTCATCAGGGCTGCAACATTGAGAATGAAAAGCCTTCATTGCATTTTTGAACATTGGATTGCGGTACACATTTGTTGTGGCTGTTCCTGCAGCCAAACCTCCTTTTGTTTTGCCATGTTTGCTACCATAAATAAATTGCAAAGCTTTTCCACCTCCAAGAGGAAATTCTCTGCATTTCAGATTGTTACTCGATCAGATAAGTCGTAAAATCACAACCAACTATAAATATCACAGGAAGCCAGCTACTTTCTGCATCCTTGTAAGTGTCCATAAAAGATTTACCGCGAGAAAATGACAAAAATTGAATGCACTTCAACAACTTAAATCTTTCTTTGAGTACCTGTTTCTAAAGGCATAAGAAGTTCTAAAAATCTGCAAGGTGGCATCCATTAATTCGTCGTTGAATGGGATAAACTTGGGCTTACCTTGAGTAGTGCCAGAACTGCAACAAGACAAGTGATTTTCTTACAGTTAGCAACTTGGTTCACATCAATTATGAAGTAATTGATGAAGGAAACTTAATTACACAATCCAAGTTTACCTTAAGGAAATAGTCGCAATCGGCTTTCCAGTGAGAATGGAGGCAGAATCTCCATCTACAATCCTCTGAATATATGGTACTAAGTCCTTGTGGGTAACAAGTGGAACAAAAGCCTTGAAACTAGTAGGATCAGTTCTTCCCTTGAGACCCAAATTTTGCAAGTACTCTGCAGATCCATTCTCTTCCAAAATTTGCTTTAGAGTTTCCCTCTGGACCTTCTCAGCGTCTCTTGTCATGGCTTCAAATTCCTCTATTACTCTCTCAGGGTTCAGCTGTTCAATCTTATCCAACATCCTTGCTAATCTCTTAAACTAAAGCAACAAAAAAAAACAAAAGTACAAGCTGTTACATGACATGGGACAGGTATCAAACTGAACTGGTAACAACCATTTGAACAGATGAATTTCATTACAAACAAATTTTACTAGACCCAACAAACCAAACTATGAAGAACATATGCTCACCCAATAAAATATCAGAGTGGGAGCAAGTTTCTTATGAATAAGATCTCGTAAAAGAAAATAGAGACCAATTGGTAATGCAGAAAACAGGCCCCACACAAAAAAAAAGATCAGAAATTCAAGCTGTGACAGCTTTCTGCAGAGGATTGAATTGAGGGGGAAAGGAAAAAAAGAAGAAGAAGAAGAAGAGCAAAGTTCTTAAGAGATGCAGAAAGAGGACCTATAACTTTGCAAGTGGTGGGAGTTAATTGCTATAAGCAACTCAATAAAGGAAGTCTACCTAACATCAAAAGAAGCGATGTTAAAAATATCTAAACAAAAAGAAGAAACTTCGAAGCTCGAAATGACGGTCAAATTGGTCAACCTACGGAGAATTTTCCACAAACATGGCCCGTAGATCAAGGTAGACTTGGAAAGGTATATGAAGACTAATTTAGTTTTGAAAACCAATATGAATTGGAGTAAGCTCAGAGCAGAAATGCAAACCATAACAAGAAAGCAAATGAACAACGGTAAATGGATAGGGAAAGCTCAAAAGGTTCAGCTAAAGGGGCTCTTTTAGTGATTGAAAAGCGACTAACAAACAATTTGGAAACAAGTACGCAAAGCTATACCAAAATTAGATTGTAAAAGCTAAATTACATGAAACCATCTAAAGATTGCTTAAACAATGAAAATGAAAACAGTTTGTCTCTTTCAGACCGTTCTCAAGAAAGCCCACTTCACCATAATTTGGAAAAAATTCAACAGCGAACAAGAACCTTAAAAGGGTGTCAGCAGTAGAATCAATAACAGAAACAATACCTGCAAGTAACCGTAGTCTTAAGTTGGATTTACAAAAGGGGTGTCTGCCTTTAACAGTCACCACAAAGAAACTGATGGGAATGGAGTCTTTTTGGAGTTAACAATTTCAGGGAAAGCAAAGATGAGGAGGGTCAGTGAAAGACGTTATAGAATTCACCGATTTCGATGCTATTTAGCTATCACTCCTCGTGCGAGGTGTGACGCGCTACGAGCCTACGACTGAATGGATAGTGAAGCCAAAGGTTTCGGTTTCAGCGTAAGACAAACAAGAGGCTTGTATTGAACGCTTACTCTCACACGGTGGATTGGTCAGTTCAATCGAAGGTTGTCGGTTCTTTCGTTATGGGGATGAGCATCGTGAGGTGAGCTGAATATTATTACCAAAGAGTGGAATTATATAGACGTTCGTTCGTTGCCATTTGGCTACTGCGGTCAACTTTTTTTTTTTTCTCTTTCAGTTATTCCCTCTCTGCCCTCCTCTTTACCGCATTATTACACCGAGACCAGTAAGTGATATGACGAATATAACCTTGTTGTTTTCCAGTATTCACATGCCATTCTGAACTAACGCTTGATTAAGGCAAGATCTCACTTGAGAGTTGAGCCCCGCTCAGGGAACAAATCCTATTCTTACATTTTTGGACCTTTTACGTGAGTATGTCCTTAAAATTCTCCAGCTTAGACACACTCAAACACGCGCTCTGTCCTTAAATTCTCCAGGCATTTACACACTCAGACACGCGCTCTGCTCACGGTATATCCATAATTATCCTCGACACATAAAATCTATAAAAGAGATAATTAACTTTTTTTATTGGTGCTACTAATTTATCTGTTAATCAAGATTAATAGTGTTTTTAATAAATATTAGATTTACATTAATTTCGAAATCTGAAATTAAATATTTTCTTCTAATACCTAAATCTTGATTATTACGAACCGTTTGATTTTATTTCTATTTTTTTATTGTAATTTTTAGTTTTAATTTTTTATTTTGTATTTCTAATTTTCTTTTGTATAAAAACAAAAATATGTTTGGATGTTAATGTTAATGCAATTATAGTTTTATCACTGATAATAATTATATATTAGAAAATTAAAGATAAATTATTTTTAATTAAATAAAATCTCTTATATAATATTTATTAACAAATTATTAATAAATTGTGTTATTTGAATAAAATAAATAATTTAATATTTTATTTAAAAATTAGTCTTTGTTTGAAATATATTTTAATTATTAAATCAAATCTTATTTGAATATTTATATATTTTAAATTTAATTATTTTTATTAATAATTATTAAATTTTAATTACATATAATTTAATTATAAAAATTAAATAAAATTAAATTATTCATAATTTTTATTAATTAATTGTATATATTTAAATAGTAGTAAATCAGATTATAAAAAAACATGATCAACAAAAAATCACTTTTTATAGTTTTTATAAATTTTAAAAGCCAGAAGAAAACCAAAACCAAAAACAATCTAAAAAGTCAAACAAATAGGGTTTTTATATTGAATTTAAAAACAAGAACCGAAAGCAAAAATAAAATAGAAACAATTTTCTATAGTAGTTACTGTAATGTTGTGTTAAATTAATGCACATTTTTGTGTAATAATTAATGTTTTAAAAATTGAATCGAAAGTTAAATAAAAAAACAAGAAATTTAAGGTTTAAAATATTCAACTGGTATTAGATTGTCATAAAATCAGCTAAGATTAAATAAAATTAATAAATTTAAAATATAATTGAAGGAGATTGTATTTATCTATTGAAAATTTTAAATTTTAATTTAAAAAGAGATTATTAAATAAAAATTAATTAATTTATTTCAGTTTATAAAAACTTATTAATTACTAAAATTGATCGATTTTTAACAATAAGAGTTATTAAAATAAATCAAACAAAAAAGTTAACAATCGAGTCAAAATATTGGATAGTACAAAAATGT
Organism: Erythroxylum orinocense; assembly: GCA_025531955.1. NCBI lineage: Eukaryota > Viridiplantae > Streptophyta > Magnoliopsida > Malpighiales > Erythroxylaceae > Erythroxylum > Erythroxylum orinocense. The sequence continues at coordinate 22,590,622 of JANZLX010000009.1, forward strand.
CATAATTAAATCGACTAAACCGCTTAAGTTTTTAATCATTGGGAATAATTACTCTCCAAATAAGTATTGAACAATATCACAAAAGTAAAGTACTAAAATATAATTAAATTCTTCAATAATCTCAACTTATCTAACATTCAGAGTGAAGATATCATATTGCAACACAAGTTTAAAAATAAATATTACTTCAATATTTCTAATGTTTATGATTGAGTTACATATAATTAGTAACTTAATAATTTATTATAACCTCCCTAAGAATTTTTTTTTTTAAGAATTTGCAAATTGGACACTCATGTATTCTGACCTGCATCTATGTTTTTGCTTGGCTAAGAGTGGGATTGTCCTTCAAGTGTAGAGTGACACAAACTGGTCCCAAAACTTTATTGGTGGATGAAGCTATGTCCCACTGCTAACACCAAGAGCACTTGCCAAAAACTAAAAGGTCCTTTTTGCTTAATAATACGTGTTGGCTTGGTTTCTCCTTAGCTTGGGGTCTTAGATTCTTGTCAAGTCTGAGTTACACATAGGACATGTGGTGGTGGAAATGTGAGTGTGGCTCCGTACGGTGGTGGTAATGGTGGCAGTGATGGTTGGCTTGTGGCCAGGTCACTTAGCATGTAGCCGTGGACCCGTGGTGGAGTAGTGCGTATGGCAATAGCATCCTCCCCATTTTAACACTGAAACGGCTTGCCGTGTTCACATTAAATGAAGCCATTGCGAGTTTGATTTAGTATTATTTCCCACCGTTTGCTATTATTTTAGATTGCATAAAAAATATTATCAAAATGTAATGTTAGGCAAGAGTGTTTGTGTTTGTTTGATGGGACCTTGGGTCACTTATTCAAAGAACGCTATCAAATAACAAAAGTAACAAAAAGACGTATCATTAAATAACATAACTTGAGGCTATCTCACCAAAACTAGACCCACTAGAGTCTTATTTTAACAGGTCAGGTAAACAAACATCAACGCCGAGCAACCATCTCTCCAATATTACATGAAATGCACGTTTCATCGATTCTAATTGGATATCGTATTAAATTAAAATTTTAATACACAGTGACAGAGTCAGAAATTTAAAATAGGAGGGTTTAGTATATTACTGAATTTCAAATAATTCTACTCTTGTATATATATATATATATATATTTAATTTTTATAAATCTTAGGTTTAGTATATTACTGAATTTCAAATAATTCTACCCTTGTATATATATATATATTTAATTTTTATAAATCTTGAGAGATCCAATACACCACTAGACTCTCCAGTACACCACTAAACTTTAACTAACTTTGTCTATAAGTACGCATAACATTACGAGCAGACATACCAATGTAAATGGTGTTTCATCAATCAAACTTCAAATTGGTTGGTGTTTTTATGGGAAGTACTCGCACTTTTTATTTGCATTTATGTTTGATTCTGTCGGATTCTGGCTGAATTGTACGTTGCAGTTTGGATCCATGA
>JANZLX010000009.1:22601387-22613689 GCA_025531955.1 Erythroxylum orinocense
ATTTTTTACGAAATGGGCCGGAATATTCCGGAATTGATGGTACCGGCCGGTACCGACCGAAATCGGCCGGTACCAACAAGAATTTTTGGCCGAAATTTTAATAACCGTACCGGTACCGTTTTCCGGCCGGTACGGTACGGTATTCATAAGCCTGATCAAGCCTTTGAGTTACCACAATTTCAAGGGTTGCTTTCCCATATCCAGATGATTGACAACGTGAGCTAAATCGTGTTAAGATTTTTACGTGGCGTTTTATAACGACAGATAGTTGAAATATAAGAGTGGAAGTTTGTCTCACATTAAAAAGAGAGAGGAAAGAAGACTAACATATAAATTTAGTGGACTACTCCACCTATCGCCAATTGATTTTAGGATGGAACTTCACTTGAATTTATATGTGATCTAACTTTCCTTCTCGTGTAGGCCCGTAGACTCGTTGTAAATTCTAACAACAGATATTATCCTAAGCTATTGTTATTTGTAATCGAACAAAATCGAAGGGTTGAATGTTTGCAAAATTTCAATTTGATTGTAATTATTTGTAAGATTCTGTCACAATTATTTGTAATTGTATTTATTGATTACTAGATATAAAGTAACTGTATCAGCAACAACTGTTAATTTTTCAACACAAATGAAAACAGAAAAATAAATATAAAATTAAATAGATCAATTCTAAAATTTGGTGATACGGTTCTACATATCTTCTCTATATTTGCGAGGTTCTTACTCAGCTTACTTCTTTCGTTAACGATAATAGTATTATACAAAGTCTTACTGAATTGATACTACTTAACATTTGACAATATCCCTTGTCCTTATTATTCATGAAAGAATTTTATATTTAATAGTACAACTGCCTCGTACTAATTTCAGCATAGAATATTCTTAATTAATCTTTTAATAAAAGAATAATAATGAATAACCAAAGCGATTAAAATAATAAAAAATAAAAACCAAATATACCTAAAATAGACAAAAATAATTTTCTGATGAGTTTCACATACACCTCCGACAAAACCAAGAACCAATCACTCAGCAAGTCACTCACGCAAGGAGTCAAGAAGTAGGATCACACATGCAAGAACTTCTGTAGCTATCTTAGAGTATCCATATCACAATCAATTAACTAATTGCCAAGACACCAACAAAAAAATTCACTCACGGCAGTCTTCCTATGCAAACCTTCCTTACTACAGTGGAAAGCCACACAATGTCTATCCATAATTTGACATAATTCACTTGAATTTCAGTAAGAGATAGGCTTTTAATTTTATTACAATTTTCATATCAGAGTCCAACTCAATCAAGGAGTATTACTTATTTATGCTATATTTTGATTTGAATTTTTAAACATTATCTTAAAAACTTAATAACAAAAAATGTCTAGTTTAAACAATAAATATTTATTTAAAAGAAATTTTGCTTTATGTCCCCAAAATATATAGTATTAAAATTTTGTAAAATTTCATTTCTCTTTCAACACAACTCTCTCATTTGTAGACTAATTTAAGATTCAACGCATGACATAATCTATCATGTTAAAATGGTGATAACTAATTTAAGAATAACCTGCTATAATATTATGTTAAATTTGCAATGAATTTTAGAGTTCACGTAAGAAAAAAAGTTAGATTACATAAAAGCTTGAATGAAGTTCCATCCTAAAGCATTTGATGATAAGAGAAGTAACTCATTAAACTGATATGCATGCTTGAGGTCATATATTCTTTTCACGTAGAAGAAACTCTAACTTATATTTCAACATATAGCTTGAACAAAAAACCATTTATCCACCTTATACTTCCGCATTTTCATTCTGAAATTTTATTGATTAATGGAGCAAAATGTTATGTTCTACGCTACCAAATTATAAGGGCAACATCTGCAATTAAGTAGATTATAAATCATTCAACGTAAAATATGGTAACTGAATAAATGAACTTATTCCTATAAGATCGTATCATGAGGCAGACATTGAGACTGGAAACCGTGATGTGGGTTTAATCTAAAAGAAGCGAGCTTATCGGCCTAAAACAGAATCGAGAAGAACACCGATCATGAGTTCTTCATCAATGCCATAACTCCTGTACATGTTTCCGTTTGCAGCTTGTATAAACACAAGCTTTCCTTGAATTCACGTGCCTTTTTTGAACAAAAACATCATGAAACTGTGGAACACGTAGTCTGATCTGAGAATTAACCGACAAAAGACCTTTTCCGTGTGTGGTCTGTGGTTGCCGTAGATGGTATTGGCCGAGGAGGGCCTATGTGTTTCTTTGCCTATGTGTTTCTTTCTTGGATGTTTACAAGGAATCAGCCGAAAACCTCCAATATCGAATATCGAATATCGAAAGTGTTAAGTGATCGTTTCATCACAATAGTTTAAGTTATTGTGTCAGACCAACTTAATTGGTTTTATATATTCATTAACATACCTCCTCAAGTGAAAATCCTTTAGGTTTGAAACTTGCACAGACTCACTTTATCTTGTACTGAATAATAGGTTGGTGGTAGGATTTGAACTTACGATCACTTGATCACAAAGACTTTGATACCATATTAAATGGCCGTTTCACCATAATAACTTAAGTTGTTATATGAGGTCAACTTAATTAATTTTATATATTCAGAAAGAAATCTACGCTGGTGCTCCGTACAATTTGATACCTTTAATTTAACCAAATTTTGTATTTACCGAAATGGGGACCAAATAATAAGATACATCTCACGTGATACACGTTGCTCTTATCTTATTCAACAAAAGGGAACCGAGTTTAGCGGGAAATACAGACACGAGGTGGGTGCCTTTTAATTGTGGTTTCGTTAAATTCCAAAAGTTCCATTTCTATTCAGCCGACATAATGTTTGGAAGTTGGAACTCTATCGTTCTTTATATAAAATTCACAAAAGATCTAGTAACTATATTACCGGAATTAATGCAAGAAAAAGGTAATTAATGAATGCTAACATGTCTACTTAATGTCCGGAACTCTATTGTTCTTCGGACAATTCACAAAAAAGATCTAGTGACTAAATTAATGGAGTTAATGTAATAAATAAAGTAATTAATGAATAGTAATATGTTTCGTTTAGCATGAACATGAACGTACCAATTTGTTATAAAAGAAAACTCAAATAATACTTTTTATTTTATTAAAGAAAGAATATTAGAGAATGTCATTTCTTTGTTTTCTTTTATGTTTTTTTATTCTTTAAATTATTGGAGATGGTTTCAGCAATTGGAGTTTATTCTAATTATTTTAATAATTATTTTAAATTATTAAAATCTTTATATTACAAAAAATTTGTAGAATTTTTCTTTAAAACTATTAAATTATTTTAGTCAAAATTGTTTTATGGATAATTATTAAATATACAAGAAAATTTATGTAACAACTTTGATTCGATCGTGATAGTACTTGTTAAAATAATAGAACAAAACTTAATAAAAGTTATTTTTAAAAATTTTAAAAATAAATTGTTTTCAGTGAATTTAAAATAACAAAATTATATTTTAAAATAAGTAAAAAGTGGAGAAAATTATCCTAAGTCTGACTTTTTACTAGCTTATTTCTTCACCTTCTCCTAAATTTTATTGTGTTCTTGATCTTACACTTCACAATAATAATTCAATAAAATTTTTATTGATATACGGAGTTTGAAAAGGTTTAGTATTATGCAACTTTTTTCTTAACTAGTAAAGAAACTATTTTCGATGAGCTTACACGTCTTTATAAGAGAAAAATACAAAATAAAAAATAAATGAATACTAAATAAAAAGAAAATTTGAACCTATTTTTATCAAAAAAAAAAGATAAACAAGTAATCATGAAAACTAGCATTATTAACCCCATTACTAATAGCTAATGCTTTTTAAAAAATCTTTTTAATAGTCAGGGATAAGATTGTGTATTATTAAATATCTCTAAATTTTACATATCAGCGAAACCCCATTACAAATAGCTAATGCTTTTTAAAAAATCTTTTTAATAGTCAGGATAAGATTGTGTATTATTAAATATCTCTAAATTTTACATATCAGCGAAATTTATGTTAGGTGTTGTTGATATTGTTGTTGTACTAATAGCTTATATTATAGAAAAATAGAAAAGTATATGAGTAAAATATGTTGCTACTCATAAAAAACAAAAACGGCATCCCATGATAAAAAAAATGAAACAATATAAAATGCTAACAAGATTTTTCTATATAGAAGTAGAAATTGAATTCCGGTGTCGGCGGGAAGGCTTAATGGGCCTGAAATTGGGTTTTCTTTTAATTCTAAAGTATGGTCCGGTTGGGTTAAATCCAACTCGACCCAAATTTCATAATGACGTTTAGTTCCAGTTAATCAGAATTTAAACGGTCTAAGCTTTAAACCATAGGTTCAAAACATAAAATTTTAAACTTTTCGCTTCTCTGCAAAGCCGCCATCTCCACTAAACACTGATAGAGGAACCCGACCGCCCATATCGATCGCTTCAGGAAACAAGGTCTCTTCTCGCACTTGATTTTTTTGTTAGAATTGAGGAATTGGTGGTTCGTGGTTTCGGAATATGTGAAGACGAGCGAATCAGCCGTTACTACGATCGTTCATTTGGCCGAATAAACTAAGCTTGATAGAGAAGTGAGGACCCCTCGTTATGCTGCTCTGAGTATTTGGAGGTCTCTTATCTCTGGATGTGTCGCTTTTGCAGTGTGAGTCTTCTTTTTGATTTATTGATTCGTTGGTAGAGGAATATCGTTTCACTGTTGTTTTGTTTTGTTTTTCTTCCTTCTGTTTTAAACTATAAAATGTTGAAGTAGCTTGGACTTAAAAAAGGAAATTCAACACTTACATTAAGCTTTTGGCGGTGAATCTGAACTATAGCTTAAACTCTACCTGAAATAACTATGGCCTTTTAGGTTTTCTGTTATTTGCTTAATTCTCTTCAAGGATGCTTATCCGAACTCAGACACCTAAACGTTGGACCTTACACCTGTAAAAGGAAATTAAGAACTGATTCAAGGAAAACATTAACTGTTGAATTTCTAGGGTGGTTATATATTTTTCTTCATTGGAATGTATTGGAAAATCCAACGTTACATCACCAAATAGAAGTGGTCAGTGAGCACAAACAAGTTCTGATTTTTCTGCAGCTTAACATCAAGAAACTCAATGAAGTATTGAGCTCCACCTTTGTAATGCCTAAACAGAGTCTTTTCTCTTACTAGTCTGTTACTTTTCTATTTAGGCTCGTATGTATTGTGCTTCCCGCAAAACTGCGGTCTAAAAAGACATTTGCTTTAAGAACAACTCGCTTTGCAATTGATGAAGCCAACGATAAAGTATACGAAGACTATGTAAGCTCAGAATCTGATGCATGACCAGAAGACGTTCTCCTCAATCTGGGACTCATGTTCCTTGGACTCAAAAATGAAAATTGACTTTCAGATCTAATTCTTAAACTGCGTGCAGACATTAGTTGTGGAGGTCTTAAGCGTCCTTTTGGAGTCCCTGCAGAAGAAAGCTCAAGGATCAGGTTTCAGCTAATTATATTTGTAGATGATTAGTTTCTTTAATGTTTGGTTTCCAATCCTCATATTAAAAAAAGAGAGAGAGATGAGAACACAGTAGGTAGGAAGTAATCAATGAAATAGCAAAGTTAGACTTACCGGGTTGTTGACCTGTTTTGATTTCTAGTGATCTCTTTGAAAGTGATGGTTTTCTTTGCAGGGCATCAGGTGAACTTAGGAACTTCCTTTCAATTGCAGACGGTAATGGATCATCAACGGTGATAACAGTTTCATCTCCACTAACTGAAGCTTTATCACTTCCTGATTCTGAAGTTTCTTTCTGAGTTGATCTCTTCCTCTCTTTCTCATAGACTCTATAAACAAACATCTGAAACGGAATTTGTGCTACTGATGATGAATCAGCTGTATCCCAACAAGGGAATTTGCTTAGAAGTTTTGCTTCCATCTCGCTGTAGTCTACCTCTGGAATTGGTGTATCAGTCTCTCTGTTATAGTGAGGGTTCATCACCAGGAAGCGTTTTGTGTAGCGAAGCATCCTGCAGATAGATGAGAAGCTTGGCCTTTGGTTAGGGTCAATGTGCCAACATCTTTTTGTCAAGTTAGTCGCATATTTTGGTGAACCAAACGGGAATAATGGCCTCTCTCCTGCACGAATGTTTCTGCTCATTTTGTCTCCCTGAAGATGGCTGTCTTCAAATGGGACTTTTCCTGTCAGAAGTTCAAAGCAAATCATTCCAAAGCTGTACACATCAGCTTTCTCTGTGTACTTGCAATTCTCTGCAGTTCCCAATTGTTCTTGCTCTTCCAAAACTTCTGGTGCATGCCAGATGAATGACAATGCTCCGTTTTGATTTGAAGGGCTTCTCGAACTTATGTTCTTAACAGAAGATAGACCAAAACCAGAAACCTTGGCATGTAAGTACCCTTCTGCACTGATTCCTCGAGGTTTAACAAGAATGTTAGAAGGGTTTAGATTACCGTGATAAATTTTATTGAAATGCAGGTATTCCATTCCTCTGGCAATTTGAAGCATAAGATCAACTGCAACAGGGAGAGTAAATAGAACTCGCTTTCTGGGACCACAAACTTCTTTGATGTAGCTTGCCATGTCCCTATTCATTAGCTCCATGACAAGGAAACACTCTTTCTTTCCCTCATCAGTGAAACCACATAGGAAGCGAATTATGTTCGGGTGAGAAAGAGACAGGAGTGTAGATATCTCAGGAATCAGTGGTTTAATGTCTACAAAAAAATGTCTCAACGCAAAGCTATCACCTAACCATAGAATCTCCTTGTATTGACTTCCACTCCCTAGGCGTCGCCTTACCTGGTATTCTTTTGAACTTACCAAAATTGAACAAGGGAAGAGTTTCCCATCTGTAGGCTCCGATTCTTCCAAGTTTTTCAAGAGAAGATCAGTAAGTTGGCGATCTTGTTTCGAGGAAACCTTCTTTTTCCTGATTTTGTTCAGGAGAATCCACCTGTCTTCTTTCCATACCATGTCAAACCGATTGCAAAAGTCCTGAGTGATAAGATACTGCTTCTGAAATTTCCATTGAAAAAGTCGTGGGTCTTTCCATAGCTTCTGATACTTGTTTGAGTATGCAAGTCTCTTCTTTTCTAACTCATCTTGATCACAACCAGAAAATTCTCCGGCAATCTCGATTGCTTCAATGATGATTGGCATGCACGTAAGCAAATTGTGGATGTAAAACTCGACGCAATCTGTGTTCTGACAAAGAGTAATGGCCTTAGCCCTCCAATCCTTTGTTTCAAGGCATTGTTTGATGTAGGCTTCTCCTTCTTTGAAAATCCTGCTTATCTCTCTCAATGGCTGCTCCAGAATTCTCCATTTTAAATGCTTCTCTTCAAATTTCAGGTTCTGTTTCATCTCTTCAGCTATCGCCTCATATGCAGAACTGAATACATCAAGCAGCAGAAAGCATTGTCGCTGATTGATGGGTATATTTTCCCGAAACACCATTAATGCCTTTAAACTTCCCAGTGCCTCTCCAATCTGCCTAAACTGCTCCATTTTGGAACTGATTTCAGGAGTTCTGTAAATTTGCAAAAACGAAACAGAACGTATCATCAAGAAGAACGGCAATTTCCAGATTCACAAGGTCACATGTGACTTACCAGAGAAACACGATAGGCACAAAGAACGAAATGCCACTTCCAAGTTCAATCATCAAGGAAATCAATGAACCTGTTGTACTCTTATCAATATTGGATCCTTCAGCGCCTAGGGGCTAGGATCACAACATGATGGAAAACCCCGAGAAGTTCATGTGAAAAAGTTGAAAGGACACCAAGTCGTTGATAGCCTGTGATGATTCAGTTTTGTGTTCTCGAAAAAAGTGGTAGAACTTGCCTGTAACTGGATTTAAAATAACCGACAGAGACCATCAACGACTTTTCCCGGGAAAAACGTCTATAGTTACGTGACCGAAGCCAGGCAGACCCAACACCTGGCCTTCAGAGTTCTCGTCGACGCCTGACTGAGTCCACTTTGTCTACGGTCCTGCGTTGGAGCCGTCCCGCGAGTTTCGAAATTCTTAACGATGCTGCTCTGGTAATTATTACACCAAAATCAAATGCACCCACAATTCCAACTTACATTGGCAAGAGGAAGTTTTATTTAGTTTACTGTTACGGGAGATAAAAGTGAGATCAAGTAATAGTTGATCTAGCTTTTATTGGGAATGATCGTCTTCAGGTGTCTCATTCAATACAAAAATTTTAAATTCTTGTTTATATAAATTTTCAATTTAAAAATAAAATTTAATTATTATCTTAATTTAAGAAAATAATTATTTCAAATTGATAAACTATAATTTAAAAGTTTAAATTTTAACTAAAAAATAAAGAGAGTAATAAGAATAGTGGAGAGAAAATGATACTCTTCATTTATTCCTTCACATCATGAGATAATATATACAAAGAATTCTGTACATCAGCTAAACTAACAATACACGACAGAGTTTGTTATAAGATAACCGAATATTGTTACAAAACAACATAAAAGTTACAACGAAAATAAGATATATAGAATTTATCCCTTAACATGCCACCTCAAGAGCATGGTCCCATCAAGAACATGCATCTTGGTTTGTAAATCAGCATCACGGCGCGAGGACAAAGGTTTGGTCAGAGCATCTGCAAGCTGATCATGCATGGAGATGTGGTTGACATGTAACTTACCAGCTTGAACAAGTTGACGAACATAATGATAATCAAGAGCAGTATGTTTCATGCGTGTATGAAATACCGAATTCTTGCATAGGTACGTAGCACCAAGATTGTCACAATATAAAACAGGAGTCCCTTTGAAAGGGAGATGAAGTTCAGATAACAAGTTTTGGAGCCACTGTTGTTGCCAAAGAGCGATATTCGGCTTCGGTGGATGAGCGGGCAACAGTGCGTTGACGTTTGGATTGCCACAAAACTGGATTACCACCAAAATAAATGAGATAAACAGAAGTAGAGGTTTTGTCATCTCGATTGCCAGCCCAATCAGCATCACTGTAGGCAAAGAGGGGGGATGGTAAAACACTAAAGAGCTGAAGATGTAGACCAAAATGAATGGTCCCTTTGAGATAACGATAAACACGTTTAACTTGCTGAAGATGAGTAACAGTGGGAGCATGCATGAATTGAGCAAGCTTGCTGATCGCAAAGACGATATCTGGTCTGATATGAGATAAGTACTGAAGACATCCAACCATTTGCTTGTAAGAGGAAATATCTGTCGAGACATCAAGAAGTAACGGGGTGGATAGACAAAGTGGTGTACAAACGGGTTTGGCATCAGATAAGCCAAACCGATCCAAGATATCTCGAATGTACTTGTGTTGAGATAGGAATAGACCATTAGAACTGGGAACAATTTCAATTCCCAGAAAATAAGACGGGAAACCCAATTGCTTGAGCGAGAAATTTCTGGACAAAGCAGTAGTGAACTTGAACAAAAACTCAGAGGAGTTACCTGTTAATAGTAAGTCATCCACATAGACAAGGAAGTATGCAACAACCCCATTGTAATTGTAAATGAAAAAAGAAGCGTCAATGACACTATTCTGAAAACCATAGGAGAGGATGAATTGTTTAAGCGACTCATACCACGCCCGATGTGCCTGGAGAAGGCCATAGCTGGCCTTCCGCAACTTACAAACATAGGTGGGATGATATGGATGTATAAAGCCCGGGGGCTGTTTCATATAGACATCTTCAGTTAAGGCACCTTGTAAAAACGAGTTGTTAACATCCATTTAAAGGATAGACCAGTTATGAGCAATGGCTATGGTGAAAATAATCTTAAGAGTCTGGGGTTTAAGGACTGGCGCGAAGGTTTCATGAAAGTCCAAACCTGGGGTTTGTGTAAAGCCCTTTGCAACCAGTCGAGACTTATACCTATCAACCGATCCATCGGGGTGGTGTTTGATCCGAAACAGCCACTTGTTGCCAACAACATTACAACCTGGAGGGGCAGGAACAAGATCCCAAGTGTGGTTGTTGATGATAGCATCAAATTCAGAATTCATCGAAGCACGACATAAAGGGTCCTGCATGGCCTGTGAAATGCACAAGGGTTCAAGTGCAGCTGGCAAGGGATATTTACTGACCTGATACAACTGTTTGGGCTTATAAATATGGTTCTTGGAGCGGGTCACCATCGGATGAGTGTTGGTGTGGGGCAGTGGTGCAGGTAAGGAGGCGGTAGCCACTGGCGGGGCTGAGGCAACATCCACTGCAACAGAAGGAGATATATTACCTATGCTGTCCATATTAGCAGAAGGAACAGAATGATGGTGAGGAGAAGATGAGGGGGTAGAGTGAGGATGTTGAGGAGGCAGGGGGCGACACAGAGATACTCTGATCAAGGAGGGGTATGACGTCAGAGGAGGGAGCAAGAGTTGGGTTAGGTGGCAGGGATGTGGTGGAGCACAGAGACCCATAAGGGAAGATAGTCTCATGGAAGGTGACATGCCTAGAGATATAGGTTTTATTGATGAGAGGGTCATGACACAGATACGCATAATGAGATGGAGAATAGCCAAGGAAGATACAAGGGGTGGACTGGTTTTGGAGTTTGTTTACGGTGTAAGGTCGAAGCCATGGAAAGTAGAGGTAGCCACAGGAATGTAGGTGGATATAGTTAGGAGGAGATTTGTGAAGCACCTCATACGGAGATAGCATGTGGAGAACAGGTGTGGGCAGCCGATTGATAAGATAGACAGCAGTTTGAAAGGCATACGGCCAGAAGGTAGGTGGAAGAGTGGATTTGTGAAGGAGAGCACGACCTGTCTCAACGATGTGACGATGACGTCGCTCAGTTGTGTTGTTGAGTTCAGGCATATGCGGAGGAGTGTTGAAATGGGTGATGCCATGATGAGCCAAGAATGTTTTAAACGCAACAAATTCTCCACCATTGTCCTTAAATAAAGAGATAATTTTGGTGTTAAAGAAAGCTTCAATAAGAGAATTGAAACGCACAAAGATGGAAAGAACATCATATTTCTTGCAAATGGGACACAACCAGGTATATCTAGAGAAATGATCAACAAACACTATATAATAGTGAAACCTATCGATAGAGGGAATGGGAGCTGGACCCCAAACATCACTGAACAATAGTTGAAGAGGACGACAACTTGTAAGATGAGTATTAGAAAAAGACAACTTATGGCTTTTAGAACAAGCACAGGACACACACGAACTCTGAGATTTATTGCTATGAGGGAGTTGAAAGCGTGCAAGAAGATGCTAAAGGATGGGTTAAGATGGATGCCCCAAAACGTGATGCCAGTCGCGAGAGCAGACAGGAGTAGCTACATGAGGCTGTGGAAGCGTCCGTGGACAGGGAAGGTAATATAAATCATCAGCACAGGGACCTTGCAGCAGCACCGCCTTGGTCCGAACATCCTTGACCTGAAAGTAAGTGGGGGAAAATTCAACTGAGAAATTGTTAGGTTGCAAAGCTTAGATACAGACAGTAAATTATGGGTAAGGGTTGGAACATGTAAAACATCATATAATGACAAAGAGGTGGTGGGTGTAGAGAGAGTGGTGATACCAGTATGGGTAATCGGTAACTCATTACCATTGCCGACAACAAGGTGATCGGAACCATCGTATGGTGAGGCAAGGGACAGATTAGCAAGATCATTAGTAAGATGATGGGAGGCACCAGAATCAACAACCCATTTATCAGAGGGAGAGACAATGGTCGTGTGAGTGTGGTGGGCCGCAGGTTGTCTAGTGCGAGGTCGACCATGAAGTTTAAAACATCGCCGGGCTGTGTGGCCTAGCTTGTCACAATATTGACAAACAACAGGAGACTGAGAGTCGCGGGTAACAGGAGGCGGTATTATTGGTTCAGTGACATCAAAACCAGATGAGAAACTAGAAGGGCGTGGTAGATGCCTCTGAGGAGATGGGGACACCTGTGAGTGGCGGCGAGAACGCTGTGGAGGCCAGTTAGCACGATACCTAAGTAGCGCAGTGGTAGGGTGAGAATCAGACTTCACGGTCCTGGTGAGATAGGCTTCATGGTCCAAGAAGCTTTTCGTGAAGTTCCTCAAAGGAAATGGACGATTCTCTTGCTCGAATAGCAGCAACAATCTCCTTGAAGTCGAGGCCAAGACCATTGAGGACATGAATAAGCATGTCAGTATCATCTAGTGGGCTGCCAATAATGGCCAACTCATCAGCTATAAATTTAATATGTCGCAAGAAGACAACCACTGATTGATCACCTTTCTCCATGCAAATGAGTTTTT
>JANZLX010000009.1:22637106-22657189 GCA_025531955.1 Erythroxylum orinocense
AAAATTGTAACCGCCCAATTTCTGAACCCTTCATTTGGAATCTCTTCCAGGGTACCCTTTTACGATGGCCGTTTCGTGGAAAATAAACGGCTCTGATTGCTTCTACTGATTCCTTGTGTGATTTGGCACCTGTGTGGGTCCGGCAGCGGTCGTTGCATTCTTGACTTTGACGCTCGTTTCGTCGCAGAGCATTTGGCTCATTGGTTACCGCTTCAAATAAACGTCATTCCCCTTAGAAAAGGGCAAAATTTAAAGTGAATTCGCCTTAATCGATAGTGATGGCACAATTTGCAAGCAAACCTACGAGGTATGGCAATAGACTCGATTTAATTCTAAATTAATAAATTAAATTAAATTAATATATTACATTTGACTTTTAAAATAATATATTTTGTAAATATTTAAAATATTATTATTTTGTGTAAATTAAATTTTATTTTTAACCCTTTTTTTTATAGTAACGACTCAAATTCAATCTTCACATATGTCATCCTCAAATTTATTAAAGAAATCATAGAAATGTTAATAATTTTATAAACGATGGAACCTAAAATAACAAGAAATGTTAATAATTTTATAAAATAATAGAACCTAAAATAACATGAATGCAAACATATGTTTATGTATTTTCCTATAAATATTATCTTCAAGATACAATTATAGAAATAGTAATTTGGTTTGGGTTCAACTTAGGTATCTCTAGTTCAATCAAAAGTTAACAGATTAAACTCAGGTTGACTAGGCTCTCAAACCAAGCTCGAGCTTAGGTTATCCAGGCTCGACCTTGATTAACAAGGTCCTCAAATTAGGCTTGGGCTACCCAAACCTAGACCGACCCTAAACTTGACTTTTATAAACGAAAAGATATAGCTTTGCATTTTTAATTTTTTTAAAAAAATTAGCCTAGCCAAGCCAAGTTAGGCTTGGGCTGCATCACATCTAATCAGGGCCTGGTAGCAGGACTCAAGCTAGGCTCGGTTCAACTCGTTACCATCTTTAGACATGAATAAAATTTTAAAAATATATTTATAAATTAAATACAAAAGTAAATCCTTAAGTATTAGCTCACATCTCTATAAAAAATAATATAGTATTTAATTGACTTACAGGAAAAAATGTGACGTGAATAAGTCTTTGTTATTAAATATCAAAATTAATTTAATTATTAAATTATGCAAAATAACATTTCTCTTGGTAATGAATATATTTAAACTTATAGAATTTATGAAAATATTTGTATCATTGACCAAAATTAATATGGTTGCAGTCATTTTTGACTTATCTTTGAATCAAACTAATGTGAGTAATGCATTTATGTCTTTGAATCAAACTAATGTGAGTAATGCATTTATGTATATAGATCTAATCACTATTTAAAAGCCAAATTCGATCTTTTTCAAGACAATAGTCAATTTTAAGTAATCGTTTGGTTTCACTTTTTTTATTATTTTTTTCATTTTCTGTTTTTAATTTATGTTTTTCTTTCAAATAGAAATAAAAATATGTTTGATTATTAATGTCAATGTAATTATATTTTTATTACCAATGATAATTACATATTAGATAAAACTTAAAGATAAATTATTTTAATTAATTAATTTTATCAAATTAAATAAATTATAAAATTTAATTATTTACAATTTTTATTACTAATTAATATATTAAATAATTAGTTAATAGTAAATCATATTATAAAGAAAGAGAAAATAAAATTTATTTTTTTGATTTTTATAAATTTTGAATATTGAAACAAACCAAATTCAAAAACAAAAAAGAATAATAATATGAATAAAAAATATGAATAAAAACATAGGCACTAAACGCATTACAATTAACATATCAACACTCTAAAATCCTGCTACACGATCGTACCACATTGGCGTTATTTTGTCTTGTCGAGACTAACCAAATGCGCTTCATGGGACGGAGTTTGTCTTCTTCTGTATCCCTTATTCTGTCCTTTTTTGATCTCAACCATCAAATTTATTGCATTGGATGATTGAGGTTAAAAAGGTACTGAGTAAGGGTATAGATCTATGGAACGTACCCCTTCTTGGGACCTATGATGGATCGAAGAAACACAGAGAGTACAAAAGAAAAAAACAAGATAAAATAGATCTTTGTAAAGGAGACCCACCTCAACTGACGAATAGTCAATATTAGTATTAATTGATCGATGCCTTTATTGCTATCTGTGCCCATTAATTTATAAGGCCAAACTTACAATTATCGCAAATAAACTATCTACCCATGTTTCAGATTGCTATCCCAACAATATAGGCAGAGAACTAGGAATTATTGAAACAAAATAACAGATAAACCCAAATAACTTGCCAAAGACAAAGTCAAATCCTATAACGTGGAAGAATGTTGTCCACACACGTAACAGATCCCTCCCTCTTACGAAGAGCTCTTGTCCTCAAGAGCAAAAGTAGGAAATTGCCTTCTAATAAACTCCATGTCCTCCCAAGTTGCATCTGACGGAGACGAAGATGACCAGTGAATCAGAACTTGCCTTTTCCGCCCGTGCGTCCTGTACCCAAGAACAACAAGCGACTGCACCTTTTCTTCGTCATAACGGAAGTCTGGTAGTTGTGGCTGGACTTGAATGTGAGGCCCCACGCATGGCTTAAGGAGTGAAACGTGAAATACCTGATAAACTCGTGATGTCGGAGGCAATTCTAGCTTATAAGCAACAGACCCAATCTTTTCAATTATTTTGAAAGGGCCATAATATTTTGCAGATAATTTCCTCTTCCGTTGCTCCGCAATGGACTTCTGTCTAAATGGTTAGAGCTTTAAGTAAACCATTTCTCCAACTTGAAAAACATGCTCTGTACGCCGTTGATCATAAAACCGCTTCATACGGTTCTGGGCAGTTTTAATTTTCTCCTGAGCAGCCCTCACGATAGCATCTCTGGCCAGAAGTTCCTGCTCTACTTCTTCTACTCTTGCTGTTCCTGGTACATAAGAGATTAAAGTTTGAGGCTTTCTCCCATACACAATTTCAAATGGCGTCTTCTTGGTAATGGAATGTAGGCTAGTATTATAACAATACTCAACCCATGGAAGCCACTTCAACCAATTCTCAGGCTTAGAACTCGTAAGACACCGTAGATACATCTCCAAACTTTTGTTAACAACCTCCGTTTGACCGTCAGTCTGCGGGTGATAAGCGGAACTAATATTGAATGAAGTCCCATTAAGTTTGAAAAGCTCTTGCCAGAAAAGGCTAGTAAATGTTGAATCTCGATCACAAACTATAGACTTTGGCATTCCATGGAGTTTAAACACCTGTTCAAAAAAAACTCGAGCCACACTAACGGCAGTGTAAGGGTGAGATAGAGCAATAAAATGGGCATATTTAGAGAGCCTGTCCACTACCACGAATATTACTGTTTTTCCACCAGATTTTGGCAATCCATCAATGAAATCCATTGATATATCTTCCCAAATTCTTTCAGGAATTGGAAGAGGATACAGGAGTCCGGAAGGCAATGTTTGCTCACTTTTGTGTCTTTGACAAACATCACATTCACGGATAAATTGCATGACTTTACTCCGTAGCCCAGGAGAGTAGAAATTACTTCGCACCCGTTGATAAGTCTTGTGAAATCCTTCATGGGTTGAAGAGTGGAATTGATCAATAATGGGGAGAAGTAAAGGAGAATCTTTTTCCAAGTAGATACGTTGCTTGAAGAAGATAAGTCCCTCTTTATTTTCCCAAGGACCCACAGCATCATCTTTTTGCAAAAGTTGGAACATACGTTGAATAAATGGGTTGTTCGCATGTTCTTTTTTAATCGTATCCACCCAATTTGGTACTAACTTGGAAATTGCCTGTAGATGACACACCCCATCCTCCTCATATTTGCGTGATAACGCATCAGCCACGATATTTTCTTTTCCTGATTTATATTCAATAATGAAGTCAAATCCCATTAGCTTAAGCAACGACCTTTGTTGAGCTGTGGTGGCTATTTTTTGGGTCCACAAATGGCGAAGACTTTGATGATCAGTCTGAACAATAAATTGCCTTCCCAATAGATAAGAACGCCACTTCTCTACTGCCAAAACGAGAGCCAAGATTTCCTTTTCATATGTGGATAAGAAGAGGTTCTTACCGTGTAACGCTTGACTGAAGAAAGCTATTGGCCTTTCTTGTCTGAGTACTGCATCAATACCTGATCCAGAAGCATCGCATTCCATAATAAATTTCTTGGAAAAATCTGGAAGAGCCAAGACTGGAGCTTGCGTCATGGCTTGCTTTAATTTAGAGAAAGCTTCTTCCGCCTCCTTACTCCAAGCAAAGTGATTCTTTTTAAGCATGTCTGTCAGAGGAGCTGCAATTTTACCAAAACTCTGGATGAACTTTCGATAATATCCACATAACCCCAAGAATCCCCGCATAGCTTTTTGCGTAATAGGCTTAGGCCAAGCTGAGATTGCCTCAATCTTTTCCGGATCAACTGCCACTCCATGGTTAGAAATAATGTGACCCAGATACTTGACATTTTGTTGCCCAAACTGACATTTTTCAATTTTCACGAAGAGTTGGTGGGATTGTAACAAGGAAAATACCATCTCTAGATGCCTTAAATGATCATCTCAACATTTACTATAAATCAAAATATCATCAAAAAATACCAACACAAACTGACGAAGATAATCTCGAAATACCTCATTCATAAGCGACTGGAAGGTGGAAGGTGCATTAGTCAAGCCGAAAGGCATGACTAAAAACTCATAATGGCCTTGGTGGGTTCTGAATGCAGTTTTTGCTATATCTTCCGGATGCACACGAACTTGATGGTAGCCAGATCTCAGGTCTAGCTTAGAAAAGAATTGGGCTCCGTATAATTCATCCAAAAGCTCATCAATTACAGGAATTGGAAACTTATCCCAGTGACCTTGTTGAGTGCCCTGTAGTCGACACACATACGCCATGATCCATCTTGTTTCTTTACCAAAAGCACTGGAGAAGAATACGGACTGTGGCTATGGTGAATAATTCCTGTTTGCAGCATATCAGAAACAAGCTTTTCTATTTCAGTTTTCTGAAATTGTGGATACCTATAGGGTCGTACTGAGATAGGTCCATGGCCAGAAACAAGTGGAATTCGATGATCTTGTGAGCGCATGGGAGGTAATGTGGTGGGTTCCTGTAGAACTGTGTGGAAGCGCTTCAGTATATCTCGAACTTCAGGAAGAATTATAGCTTGTGGACTGGATGCAGCAATTATGTGAAGATAAATCCCATAGCGAATGTTTTTGGTCAACTCCACCGCTTGGACGTCAGACACCACCTGATTCTTGGGAGCTGAGATGCCACGTAACAAAACATCCCTTCCTTGGAAATTAAATTTCATAGTAAGGAGAGAGAAATCCCATGTGATGGGACCCATAGTCTCTAGCCAACATGTGCCAAGGACTATATCACAGCCTTCGAGTGGAAGTAAATAAAGATCCACCCATGTAGTGAATCCTTGGATGGTGATAGGAACTTGTTTACTCTTCCCTTTGCTAAACAATCGATCACCAGATGCCACGAGAACTTCAAACCGCCCACTACTAGTAATGGGTATATGAGCCTTTTCTGCAAAATCTGCATTAATAAAATTATGAGTGCTACCTGTGTCAACGAGAATAGTAGCTATACTCTGTTTAAGTTGGCCCTTCAAACGCATGGTTCGTGGATTAGGACTCCCGGTGAGCGCATGGATTGAAATAGATGACTTCTCCTCTTCTGGATCTTCAATTTCCATATCCACATCATCCTCACTATCATCTTGTACAACCTGTATGGAAAATAACTTTTTACAGCGACGTCCTACTTCATACTTTTCATTACAGCGGAAGCACAACCCGAGTTTCCTACGCTCGTTAAGTTCATCTACACTGAGCTTTTTAACTGGACTAGCCGTAGCAGCAACAGTTGTAGATCGAGGTGGCAATGAGTTGCTCTTGGGCACAATGGATACTCGTTTTTGGGTTGTTACTTTGGCTTCAAACAAACGAGCAAGGGGAATAGCCGAGGAAAGTGTAGCCGGACGATTCGCTTAGACCTCTGTGCGAATGGTATCCTTGAGTCCACTAACAAAACAGCTAACTTGCTTCTCAGGAGACAGACGACCAGCCTTAGCTAAAAGTTTCTCAAACTCTGTTTGATATGATTGCACTGTATCTTCTTGACGAAGCTTCGTGAGTGCACCAAATGGGTCAAAGAACTCAGTTGGCCCATAGCGAGCATTTAGTTCTTCTTTGAGTTCAGCCCAACTCAAGTTTTCCTTTTCTTGCTGGACTCGTAAGAGCCACATTTGTGCTTCACCCTCTAAATGATAAGAAGCAAGAGAGACCCGTTCATGAGCAGGTGTGTCATGAAAGGAAAAGAATTGCTCTGCCCGACAGACCCAACTTGTGGGGTCTTCCTGACCATTGAACCGCGAAAATTCTAATTTAAACTTTGGGGCAAACGGGGTGTGATTTGCGTTCCTGTGGTTGCTGGCAGACCTAGCTGCCGAGTTTTTCCCCTCAGATTTACCCGCTAGTGAGAGCTGTTCAAAACGATTGTTGATGTTGGAAACAAGTTCTGTCATCTGCTTCATCAAAACTTGTTGACTGTCTGATAACGCTTGGATTGTTCCTTCCACTTGTCCCATCCTCTGCTCCATGTTGAGGCTCTGATACCAAGCTGGAACGTACCCCTTCTTGGGACCTATGATGGATCGAAGAAACACAGAGAGTACAAAGGAAAAAAAACAAGATAAAATAGATCTTTGTAGAGGAGACCCACCTCAACTGACGAATAGTCAATATTAGTATTAATTGATCAATGCCTTTATTGCTATCTGTGCCCATTAATTTATAAGGCCAAACTTACAATTATCGCAAATAAACTATCTACCCATGTTTCAGATTGCTATCCCAACAATATAGGCAGAGAACTAGGAATTATTGAAACAAAATAACAGATAAACCCAAATAACTTGCCAAAGACAAAGTCAAATCCTATAATGTGGAAGAATGTTGTCCACACACGTAACAATCTACTATGTACAGAATATCTGTACCCTCATGGGATAGGGTTTAAATGGAGGAGGATGCTTGAGTTCTTAGAGAGAGAAAAGTGAAATAATTATTTATGAAATTTGAATACTCATGGGATTGCTCATACAACACATGACTCCACTTATTGATTTAGTCTAAAGCTCGTTGGATCTTGCAAATTTATCAATTATACTAATATGTTTTTCAATACTATCAACAACTAATTTTAAGTTGGTTAATTGAAATCTCTTTCTAATTAAAATTCTTAAAATTGTATTAATTGATTTATAAATTTTACTATTAAGTTTGACCCTAATCTGAAATATTTATATCAACCTATCTTTAAGTTTATATATAACTCCTTTCAATTATGCTAAATCTATTCATACAAAAGGTTTATAAATCTCAATTCCATGAAATTACACATGAATCAATACACGTGTAATGTTAATTTAAGAATAATAAAGAATACATAATTCAATATCAATAAAACTAAAAATTAAATTAAATGAACATAAAATCACTATAAAGTAATTTACTTGAGTTTTGAGATACTTCATTCCTCTTTATTCTTATTTCTTTACTTAAATTGTATATAAACGTCACTTTGTTCATTTTCTTCATCTTTTGATTGTTCAGTTAACTCTTTTACTCATTTTATTATTATATTGAACTTGAATTTTCACGCGTTAGTTTATAAATATTATAAAACAATAAAATATTAACAATAATATAATTTTATTGCTATCAATTTATAAATTAAAATCTCAATTGATTCAATAAATTTCTAGGGATAATGAACATTTTAATGCTACGTAGATAACATTTGTGCAATCCGAAATTGAAAGCAAAGTAGATAAAGGCACACACTCTCTCTTTATTATTTAAATGAGTCACCTAATATATTATATTCTCTCTGATTTATAATAAGTGTTATTTTAAAAAATACACGCTTATTAAGAAAGCTAATGAAATTATAGATATATCCTTATTAATACTCCCATGAAGTTACCTCGTGACCCCCGTGAAGTTATAAATGCGAGAGAAATTGCATATTAAATTGCCTTGAACTTGTGATCTGTGTAATTAAGATGAGAGAGAAGTTAAAGGTTAATTTTGGAAGTAAAATTATAGAAATGCATACAAAGTCAAGAATGACACTTATTTTAAATAATTAAAATGTATCTAAAACAACACTTATTATAAATAGGAGAGAGTACATTTTAAGTTACCTCTTACAACACTCCCTTCAGGATTTCCTATTCAGCGAAGCCTGTCAGCTCTATCAAGAACTAACGCAATAATTATATTTTTACAAGAAATATCATATACACAAATAATCAAATCAAAAGCCAAAAGTAAAGGGAAAAAAATAATAAAGACCCCTATCTTATAGATCTCAACTATTTATTTATACAAGATTCACGTAAATAAATAATTGAAATATTAAAACTTATGAAATAAGATAAGGACAGTAAAAAAAAAAAAAGGACAGATGATTTGACAGCCATTATACTATAAAAAAAGACAAGGACAGTAAAATAAATGGAATGACGATTTGACAGCCATTATACTATCGAGTCTTGACGGCCCAAGAATTAGCATGGAACCATCTTAGAGACTTGTGGCGACCACTGTCGGTCTCCATGTAGATTTTAAATCCTAGACCTTTCATCTATGTTAATCTCAAGTAAATGGTATTCTCTGCATGATTGGTCATGCGTAGATACATATAATTTGTATTGAATGGCCTCTCAATGTGGCTGTATCAGTCAAATCTCTCTACCCTTCGGCTATCATAAGTTGAGCCTGCAGAATCAGAACAGAAACGCCATTGAAATGAGTACTAGAAATCAGGTCCGGGCTTACAACTTAAGAAAACAAGAATGGAGCAACCAAAAGCTCGTAGCTATGGAGTCGGAATATGAACACTTACCATTTGAGTGCGTTAATTTTGCATTTTGGCGGCTCACCATCTTCAATTTGCTTCAATTTCATACCTTCACAAAGCACATGCACATCAGTCATCGCTGTTTTCAAACCTCCCACACTCAACCCCACCTCAGTATCCACCTTCACATTCACAATCAGGATCTTGCTTTGAAACTGATCCACAATCGCCGAACCCTTTCCCCCGATCAACTTGTTCTTAACACTCGTTTCGATTTTCAAATTCGTCGCGCTATTCGCTCCCTGAGTAAACTCCGGCAACCGTGTTGTTCCAATCGGAATACCCGAATTCCCGATCGTGACCTGGACGTTTGACTCACCGAAATTGATCTTAATCTTGCTGTTCGGATTCTTCACCTCCACCTGCGCCACTGTAGCCGCGTCAAGGTAGGCGCCGTCCGGTTGGTCCGTGACATTGAAGTTGGGGATATTGAATGACAAGACGCGAAAAACGGGGAGTTTTGGATCAGACCAGAGGTAGAAGAAGCCACAGAGGATGAGAATTACGAGAACGACAACAAACAAGAGAACGCACAATAAGCAGCAGCAAATACGACAACATCCTCTGCCTTTTTTCCTCGGCTGGTACGACGTCGGAAGGGCGGGTTTCCTATGTTTCGAACCACGTGGCTTCTGAAAACCAGGTTCCTCCATTTCTCTTCTTGCTTTCTTCCCACAAACAGAAAAGTACAGAACAAAAACAGGATCAATCTTCCTTTATGTTGATAATTCATGAAGGACCATTTTGTTACAAGGAGAAGATAATGTATATGAAATTGAAGAAGGAAGTAATTCGAAAATCTACAACAAACCCAGAAGAATACGAGTTTGGGGATGCTAAATTTATGAGAAAGAAAAAGAAAATGTTGAATCAAATTTGGGTCGTGAGGACAAAGTCATTGCATAGAGAAAGAGAGGCAGAGAGGAAGAAATGTTGTTATCGTCTCTTATTGTCGGAAGCTTTGAGGTAATGGGAAATTACGAGATTCACGCAGAGTTTATGCGTTCACGACATTGTGGGCGGGAAGGAGCTTCGTGGTACATAAACACGCGTTAACTTAAGGTAAGGTTGGATACGTTATTTAGTGCATGCCATTTTTATCTTCATGTATTTTCTATTCATGTTTTGTGTTAAGTTTCCTTCTTAACGATTAAACACAAACTATAAGAAGAAGTTTGATTCAATTGCAAAAATAGATAAAGAATGAAATGATAACTTTTTAAGAATAAAATAAATGAGAAATATAATATAATATGTATTATTTAATTTGATTTATTTCTAAAAAATTTTAATGATGATATAATGCTAATGTTTAATTGTAAAATATAATTTTATAATAATAAAGAAATAATTAATAAAAAACTAAAATATTCATTATTTCTCAATTAACTACATTATCATCATCATTACTATTTTTTTTCAAACCCCGCGAAGCAGCAGGATATATAACGGGTGTTGTATTATTATTAATGTTCTTCTTTTTTATTATTATTATATTTTTTTAGCTAAATAATTATGTGAATTTTTTAAGGATATTTTTTCTAACAAGTCCTCATTTTTATTCCCAGCCCACTTCGAATAGATAAAGATAGGAGGATAGTGAGTTTACTTATTTTCTAAACTTAAGGAATAAGTAAACCTTTAGATTATATATTTTGTATGTTTTTTTAAATCAAACAAGGGAATAACCTATTATCAAGAATAAATCGTGAATGGAATGATGATTTCAGTTAACCAAACACCCCTTAAAGGTGTCTATATCAATATAGATATTCTTAAAAATACATAATAAATAAATAATATTATAAGAGAATAAAAGATAATTTTTAAAATATAATTATTAAAATAAAAGAATCGAATAAATTTTTTGTTAAATAATATGAAAATTTTGAAGCATAAGTAAAAAATTGTTTGTCTTTATCCCTTTAACATTAGTTTAGATTTTATAGACAAAATTCCTTTGGAATTAACTTCTAAGACAAAACAAGGCATGTTAATAGTGGGTGGCACTTATATTTAGCGTTAATTAAAAAAATCATAAACTTTACTCAATTTTATAATTATAGCTTGAATTTTAAAAAATTATAATTAAATATTTCAACTTTCAAAATTTTTCAATTTTAGACCAATATTAGTATCTCTGTTAACGTTGTTGATCTGGCTAGCCACATAAGACAAGCCCTAAACACTTATACATGTCATACTTAATTTAACTAACTAATTAAGTTTTGTTAAGTTAGTTAAGGAAAAATACTTTATGTAAGCTTGTTAAATTTTGTAAATTTGAGCTCAAATAAACTGAGTACATACAAACCAAAATGAATTTCCATCTTAAGACTAATTGAAAATATGAGGAGTAACTTACTAGGTTTATATGCATGCTCAAGATCATATATTCTTTTCATGCGAGACCAACTCCTACTTATGTTTCAACACGTCCCTTTCATGTGTGAGCTACTTTAAGGCCTAACATATGACACAGTCTCTTTTGTCGAGGTGGTAACGGCTAACCCTAGAGCAACCTGCTCTGATACCATGTAATTGTCTACTGTTTTTAATATTTCATATTTGTTTCAGCAGAGAATAACAAGCAATAAAGAGGAATAAGCCGAGAGAATTTTATATACTTAGTATGATAGGGACCTTAAATATCAATATGTAACATGTCAAAAACATGGAAGCAAGAGATGAACTAGAGGGAAAAGAACTTCTACACTGTCTTGCTTGAGGATGAACATGAAAAATTTTATTCGACTTAAAAATGATAGGCATACATGCTATATGTTTCATAATAGGATAGGGCATATGACTTATTCTACAACGACACAAATCAACAATATCATGAATAGTACTAACATAATTACAAAGGCTACGATTGGTTCTATCAATAGATTTATTAGAATGAACAGTAGCAACATGAGGAGGAGTAGAATCAGTATATGTTGAAGACACATAGTAAAGCCCCTTGACTCTTTACCAAGGTCTAGCAACCTATTCATCAAAGGTTCCTAAACATAGTAAGAAGTTAGGGTAAAGATGAGGTTTGATGCAAGTTGTTTAGTGAGTTTGCTGGTTGAAAGTAGGTTGAAATGAAGATCTGGCACATGGAACACATTTTAAAGAAGTAAATCATCTCTCAACCTGACATCTCCAATATATTCAACTAGTGCTTTAGTGCCATTAGGAATATTGATGTAACAAGGATGAGTAATAGGAGAATATGTAGTAAAAATTTTCAAATGGGGGGTAACGTGATCACTAGCTCCACTATCAATGGCCCAAACTGAATTAAGCTTTAAAGTCAAGAAACAAAAACTAGTACCTGCTAACATGGCAGTAAAAGCATCACATTTCTCTAAACTAGTAAATTCTTAATAGTAGAAGCGTCATATTTCTTTGAACTAGTAAATTCAGGCTTGTGTTTGCTGAGGAGATCCATTAGTTGGCTGTAGAGATCACTAGGGAGAGAGGTCTGATTGGAGTTTGGTGAGTCCTAAAGATTAACATTTTGAGAACTAGAAAATGATTCCATCGTCAAAGTAATAGTAGCAACTCGCTTGTTTTTGTTATGCAGCTTGTTACATTTATCAATGATATGGCCTGGTTTCTTGTAATAGTTACAAGACACATGTCCCTTGCTATTTGAAGTTTGGAACCTCGAAGGACCTCCTTTAAAAAAACTGCTTGTAATGACCTCTAGTACTTTTCTGCTGAGTCATTAAGGTTGGGGGATCAAAACACTTATGTTGGTTAGATTCATAAACTCTCTACTCGCTTATCAAAGCTGAGGACTCAAAGGGTAAGGTTTAAGAGATGGTTAAATATTGTTCTGCCTTTCCTCCTGTAAGATTAGATTATGTGCCTCATTTGTGTATGGCAAAGGCTGAATCATCAAAATGTTGCGTCGTGCATTCTTATAATCCTTGTCCAATCCCATCAAGAATTTCATGAGTTGTTGATTCTATAAGAGTTTTGCGATTGTTGGTGTAACCTGACATTTGCAGGCAGGAATTTCAATGAGCATAGTATATTCATCTCATAACTTCTTGAGTTTAGTGTAGTACTCAGAAACATAAATATTATCCTAATTACATCTTGTTATGCTTTGCTGCAACTCAAAAGTTCTCGTTCCTTCACTATTCTCATATCTTTGTCCAATTCATCCTAAACTTGCTTTGCAGTTGAGCAATACAAAAGACTATAAAAAATGTCTTCACTGATAGGCCTTAATAACCATGATGTCACCATACTATTGCAACGAATCCAATAAGGCAACAAAGGAGAGTCAGAAATAGGTTTGGTACAAGTTCCATTGACAAAAACTAATTTTCTTCTCACTAGAAGAGAAATCTCACATGAATTCTTCCAATTCCCATAATTTTATCCAGTAAGAATCTTGGTTGAGAGCTTATAGTTAGGATGATCAACATTCGACAAGTAAGATGCATGAGAAGGATCAAGAGTAACCGAAGTTACAAAGATATTGGAATTTGTTCCAGTAGACATCATTTTAGTTTAATAAAAAATATGGAATCTATGAGTAATATTAGCAAAAAGTGTAAGGGCAGAAAAAAATTGTAGCAAAATTTTGATTGAAAGGCATAATGTATGCTAGATGATTAATGAAGCAAATCAATGCAACGAAAAAATGAAAAAGCTAAAACAAAATCAGATTCTTCAAAAAAGAAACGAATTAATTTGATTAAAAGAAGTACTTACAAAAATCGGTAGCTCTGATACTATGTTAAATTTTGTAAGATTAGGTCCAAATAAACTGAGTTAATACAAGCCTAAATGAGGTTCTATCATAAAATCAATTGATGATAGGAGGAGTAACTCACTAGACTTATATGTATGCTTAAGGCCATATATTCTTTCCATGTAGGATAAACTTTCACTTATATTTCTACACTAAAACAAAAATCTAAATTAATTTGGCCCCTCAGTTTGTTCTCGCATCAATCTCTGTCCCTTCTCCTTTTTTTAATTCATCACATGAGATCAATTAGTCTCGAAGCCCATTGCCAAGTGATATTGATAGTAAAAATGCCACTTTCTTAGATAATATCGACGTTCTATTGACTAAACCCAAGGTGGAAGAAGTAATACAAGCCATAATGCTGAACATAGAAACTGCCTTGAGCTGAAAGGCCCAGGTGATGATTCAGAAACTGGGGAAATGTCATATAGATCAACTTTTCTGAGGAGAAAGTCAATGCTTAAGAATCACCTATTTGAGATTGTTGAAGAGCCTCTAGTCATCATTTTAGAGCAGAAGAAAGTGATAAAATTACACTGTAAGAGAAACAAACCTTCCTTTTCAATAGCTTTTATTGATGATTGTTCGTGTATATATAGGCATACAATAGAAGTGTCTGAAGAAGGTTGTAAAATATTTTGTAATTGATTGTGTTTTGGACATGGGCTTGGGTGTTATTGTATTGACCTATTAGGCCCATGTTTTAGATATTTTTATTGCTTCTGGAACCTTCTTGTGCGTCTGCCTCCTGGCCCTTGTTGCAAGTTATTGCTTGCTCATTCAACTTTCATCTTTCATCTATCAGAAAGTACTGGTTGGTTCAGTTTTGTTTGGGTCCTTTTGGCACACCAACTACTGCTGAAATCTTACGAGTACCACCTTCAAAAGATTATTGTTTCCTTACCTCATGTTCAGTGTATCACATAACCCAGCCTCATCATGCTCAACCCCATACAGGCCATGCAGACACAAATCAACGTCTCCTACCGCCCAAGGCTCCTAATTCGGCTACAGAAGGTGCGGTAAATATGGTCTTGGTGAAGTCGCTAGCAAGCTCCCTCCAATAGGTCTTTTCTTCGGCTGCCCCCATAAACGTTACAGACAGTATCCACACACCAGCTCTACCACCATCTCTAGGTTTGGGAGAGCCTTCGGATACAGATGAGCGCGGGCATGACACTTCTGTGGGAGAGTCAATGTTGTCAGTCGTGCCCCAACTGAGCACTGCTGTGATAGGACTAGACCCCCTAGTTATTAGATAATTTATAAGAGTCAGACATGGCAGTGGAGGATGGCGGAGCTCCTCAACCGAGTAGGGATGTTTAGTCTGTAGATTCCGTCAGAGCTTTCCTTTCCCTTTATTTAGTCATTATGATTAGTGACCTAATAATAAGTTGGAACTGCTGAGGGGCAAGGAAAAAAGAATTTGTCCCCACTGTTAGAGATCTCACACGCATGCATCATCCAGCTTTGTTGTTTTTGCTAGAAACTCACATCTCTGGAGCTCAAGTGGTGCAAGTTTCTCGGCGTCTGGGATTTGATATAGTTGAGAGGGTGGAGCCGGTTGGCCAGGCGGGTGGCATCTGGGCCCTCTAGAATTCTTCTTCTACCCATATCTCTCTGTTACATGCCCATCGCCAATGTCTTTCCCTGGTGGTTCATGAGGCTTAGGGCCGAGACTAGGTATGTTCAGCTATTTAAGCTAGTCCGGTTAACTACCTCAAGGATGATTTATGGGCGCACTTAGCCGAAATGAGCGTGACTATTAATCTGCCTTGGGTCGTCATTGGTGACTTTAACGATTATCTGCATCCTTCTGAAAAGCAAGGGGGTACTTATGATGGGCGTTGAGCTAGCATTTTTCACGCATGCATAGGGGGTGTGGCTTACATGACTTGGGCTGCAAAGGTTCACCCTATACTTTTGCTAAGAAGATTCAAGGCATTCTCACCACCTATGTTCGTTTGGATTGAGCCTTCTGCTCTGTGTCATGGCAAACTCAATTTTCAGAGGCTTCGGTTGTCCACTTGCCCCGAACTATTTTAGACCATAATCCTCTCTTGCTACAGCTGACTAACGTTATCCCTGCTCCGACTGCAAGACCTTTCCATTTCCAGGTTGCTTGGCTTTTGCATGAGGAATTCCCTCGGATTGTTCGCGAGGTGTGGGCTCCTTACTGTCACTGTGCCACGAAAGCCATCTAGGCAATCACTACTGCGGCAAAGTTATTTAATCAATCGGTTTTTGGCAACATCTTCCAGCGTAAGAGGCTTCTGCTAGCCTAACTTCAGGGAATTCAAAATTATTTCAATGCCCACCACTCCTCCTTCTTGATGCACCTGAAAACACAGCTGATTTGCGAAATACAACACTGTTCTCCGTCAAGAAGAACTACTCTGGTTCTAGAAGTCCAGGGCCTAGTGGCTCCTGGAAGGGGATCGCTCTACAAATTTTTTTCATACCACTACTATATCCAAACGGAAACGAAATCACATAGAATGTCTGCGCTTAAGGACAAGCGAGTGGACTTCTGAACCGACCATTATTCAAACTGAGATGCTTACCTTCTTTAAGGACCTTTATTGCAACACTAAAAGTCGCCCTAGGAACCACCAACTGGGGGCCAATCGGATTCTACCTATAGAGGCTACAACTCTTCTTCTCAAACTAGTGGCTCCAACGGAGGTTTACTATACAGTAAAGTCCATAAAACCGTACAAGATTCTAGGTCATGATGGCCTGCAAACTCTATTTTTCCAAAATTTCTGGCAGGATGTTGGAGAGTCGATTGTTAATATGGTCCAACGTGCCTTTGTCTGTGGCGAGGTACCTCAACACATATCAGATACCCTCCTGGTCCTCATTCCCAAAGTGGACAATCCGATGTCTATTGGGCAGTATAGACCAATTAGTTTGTGTAATGTGGTCTACAAAATTCTCACGAAGGTGATTGTCAATAGGATATGCCCTTTTCTAGCCGACCTGATTAACCCAGCTCAGGCAACATTTATACCTGGGCGCAAGGAAGCGGATAACATACTCATTGCTTAGGAAGTAGTACATGCTATCAAGCGAATAAGGAAAAGGGGTATGGAAGTAAAGATGGACCTGACCAAAGCCTACGATAGAGTTGACTGGGACTTTCTCCGACAGGTGCTATTGGAGTTTCGCTTCCCTGTGCTACTTATTAATCTGATTATGAGCTGTGTTTCTAACTCGTCTTTATTTGTTCTTTGGAATAGACAGCATCTGAAGGCTTTCCAACCCAAACGAGGCCTCTGCCAAGGCGATCCTCTTTCTCCATATTTGTTTGTTCTATGCATGGAGAAATCATCGGGGTGGATCTCTCACCAGGTGGACGAAGGCCGTTGGAAACTGATTGCAACTTCAGCTAATGGTCCTCCCATATCACACCTTTTTACCGATGATATGCTTCTCTTTGCACATGCTACGCGTAATTAAGCCCGCATTTTGCTCCAAACATTATGCGAGTTTTGTTATGCCTCGGGAATGCTAGTAAATAATACTAAATCTAAAGCATTCTTTCCAACCCAGGTTCAGCGCCGGACATGAGCCAGGATCACCACCGCTTTGGATATCCCTCAGCCTCAACGTCTGGAGACCTATCTGAATGTCCCTCTGTGTACTCGGTGATTGAATAAAACCGATTATGCTGGCATTCTTAACAAGATCCGGTCCCGTTTGGAAGGTTAGTCTAGTAAGTTACTTAATAAGGTGGGAAGGGCTACTCTAATTCATGACACTCTCACTTCTATACCCATCTATGCTATGCAGTCCACATGGCTTCCCAAGGCTATATGTGATGAGATTGATAAAGTAATGCGTGGTTTTTTGTGGGAAAAGCTCGGCAATCTTAAAAGAGTCCACCTCCTGCCTTGGACTATCGTTATAACCCCAAAAGCTTGCGACGGCTTAGGTGTGCGACAAGCTAAAG
Source organism: Erythroxylum orinocense (assembly GCA_025531955.1). Classification (NCBI taxonomy): domain Eukaryota; kingdom Viridiplantae; phylum Streptophyta; class Magnoliopsida; order Malpighiales; family Erythroxylaceae; genus Erythroxylum; species Erythroxylum orinocense. Next base: position 22,654,819 of record JANZLX010000009.1, read on the forward strand.
AGGCTAATACGGCGTTGCTTAGCAAATTTGTTGGGACATGTACGGCGTGTGACTGCCTCTAGGTCCAGGTCCTTCGCTCTCGGTATTTGAGTGGACAGGATCTCATGTCACATCACCCCCCTCAAACAGCCTCAATTGCCTGGAAGGGTCTCCTGAAAGCCCTAACATTCCTCAAGGATGGGTATGGTTGGCGGATTGGCAACGGGGTGAACATTCATTTCTCGAATGACCGATGGCTTGTTGATGGTACACCGGCTTCAGTAGTGGGCCAAATCCTGGATCATCTCAAAGATCTTCATATTAACGACCTTCTCTCCTCTTCTTCAAAGTGGAACCTGACTCTTTATGAGGGCGTTGTTTCCTCCGAATATTGTCAACATATCTGGGCTATCCTACGGTCGTTCTCGTCCCTAGGGCATGACAACCTTTTCTGGATGGGTAGTCCCAACGAGGTGTATACATCGAGTTGGAGGCTACGCCTTTATTACCAGTGTACCTACCTTGGACGGACCGATGGGTTGGAAATGACTTTGGTCCCTCCATGCAACTCACAAGCATAAAATATTTCTGTGGCTAGCGGCCTGGAATAGGCTCCTCACTAATGAAGTGCGATATGAACGCAACATATGTGCGTCCCCCCTTTGTGCGCGGTGTGGTGCCCATAAGGAAACTGTCCTACATCTATTACAAGACTGCCCACAAGCTAGAGGTGTATGGGCCACTACCAGGGTCCAATGGAGTGCCACCTTCTACCGTGAACATTCTGTTTATCACTGGCTCAAGCAGAATTGTGTTCAATCTACTCAGGATGACAATACTGTTTGGCGATTTATACTTACCTGTTGGATCATCTAGTGCTCCAAGAATAAATGTGTGATCGCATGTGCTCATCTCAGCTGCTCTATGCAAGCCAAATAGGTCGAGTTCCTGCTTAGGGATTATAACGCGACGTTTGTCGGCCAGTCTCATAGATCACCCTAACCTCCGCCCACCATCATGATTACTTGGATTCCCCCACCTGAGAAGTGGTTAAAGCTTAACGTCGATGGCAATGTACTAGGCAGTTTGAGCATGGCAGGGATTGGTGGCTTACTTCGAGATAGCCATGGTACATGGATAACAGGGTTTTCATGCTGTGTTGGGATCACTACCATCATGGTTGCGGAACTCTAGGCTCTCCGATTTGGTATCACCTTTGCCAGGAATTTTCAGTGTGATGGATTAATTATCGAATCGGATTCGATGGAAGCACTTCGCTATTTATGTTATTCTCAAGTGGATCTCCAATTTCATCCCTTAGCCAATATGATCTATGATATCCGCTCCTTTCTAGCCAATGGTCCACGGTATATTACCGCACATGTCCTGCGTGAAGGTAATCAATACGCTGACCACCTAGCCCGTCTGGGCTCGGGCTTCGTACGCGACGAGCATGTGTGGCATAGCCTACTCTTTTGCACGCGGATGTGCACGGGATTGCTTTTCCTCGACGTTAAGCTTAGTTCCCCCTTCTGATGTACCAAAAAAAAAGTGTATTGCATAGCATTTCCAATTACACTATCTTGACTTTTCAATGATCTCATTGACAACAAAGGAATTTGGCTCAACATTCGGTGATAAATATATGTACACTAATAGGGTTGTTCAATGGGCAGAGTGGAAAATTGAAAATTTTGTACGGTTAGTGAAAGAGAATGCACCCTCTTCAGAGAGTTTCTGCTTTAGATACAACGAGCAGTTGTGTTCAGGCTAGTCTTAGCTACTGCTTAGTGCTGTAATCACAGGGGCTCAAATTGTCTAAGTTGCTTTTATTGTTCTTGCGACCATATATTAAAGAAGTGTTAAGAGTTGAACTTTAGACGAAGTATAAGTATAGTTATATTATAAATACGACTAGAATTGTTAGAGTTGAACTTTATGGGTTTAAGTTAGTAAATTTAATTTTATTAAATTAGTTAAGGGAAAATGCCGTAATAACCAATTCTACCAATTTAATTAAAGTTAACGTGTATAAATATTTAGAATTTCTGTATTAGATAGCCAACTAAGTCAGCAATATTAACAAAAATACTAATATCGGATTAGAACTGGAAAAAAATGAAAAATTAAATATTTAATTATAATTTTTAAAATTTAGACTAAGCAAAGTTTATAATTTCTTTTAATTAACCGAATTGAATTTGAATCGACGCATAAGGTAGACGCCCTTCCACAGAAAACAGAAGAATTTGATGATGTTATTAAACGATAAAATATAAACAATTGCTTTACATACACTTTCAACTAATCAGAGTGGCGCAGCGGAAGCGTGGTGGGCCCATAACCCACAGGTCCCAGGATCGAAACCTGGCTCTGATAAAGAGTGGCTTCC
>JANZLX010000009.1:22667155-22683348 GCA_025531955.1 Erythroxylum orinocense
TAATCCAGTCCGAATCATCCGAAGTTTCATTAAACCACTTTACCCGAAAAATGTCATGACTGCATGCCAAGATCCAAATAGAAATCATCAAACGTACCGAATTCCTTTAATATTCTAACCCCTAAAATGAGATGTTACAATTGAACACAACACCACAAATATACTTGACAAATAATATTGAATACTATAAATGCAGAATAAATAAAAGGGATAAGGAAAGAACACAGCCGAAAATTGATAACGAAGTTTGACTAATTTTGCCTACTTCTCCGAGCACCACTTAAGATAACCTGTTCTTATTAAGAAGGGAATACTAAATTTGATATGTATACAACTTTTGAGTATTTATCAAATTTTTTGGATGGGATTGATTAGGAGGGGATGAAGTTATTTATAACTTGAAAAACTCTTCCCTTATTCATTCCTTCTCAATATGAGATTAAAATTGAGCGACCAACCATCAACCAAAGTCAAAAATAACATGTCATAAAAAAGTCAAAAAAATACAACAGGATGCCTCCGGCTATAGTTAACAAGGCGAAACGTTTACTCACACCATTTGTATTAAGCTTCACCCACCCACTATTTAAATTAAGGTATGGTAAATTAAATTAATGTAAAGATTTCGTGTACTTATAAGTCCCATTGTGGGAGGTCCCCTTACAATAAAGTTGAACCGCATGGTTAGGTGGGTGAATTTGAGTTTTCAAGGATAAAAGTTGAAAGTATGCGTGTCCGTAACTCCATATCCATCATCTCTTGTATATTAAAAGCAAGCATGTGTTTCAGTGACTGGGCCTGGTGGGGTGTGACGTCAGTTTCGAACGCCACGTGGGAGAGACATGTCCACCGTTGATTAGTTGTCAGTATCGACGATGATGCGCGATTCGCGGCCGGCTTAAAAAGCGACTTCCGAGTTGCGATTGCAGTGATCGGACGTGGCGACCAATATTTTCCCCGACAAGCTGACGTGGCTAGCTGTCACATTAAGATGGTGGGCCCCAAGTTACGTGGACTTGAACCAAAATTTATAAGTTCGCCAACAGGATTGAATTTTCAAGTTTTCCCATTTGGATATTATTTTGTTGACGACAATGCCCCTTAGAGCCGTATTGTTTGAACTCGGTGTCCCTAAAATGCTTTATGCCTGTCACAGCTCAGCCTCCGGGGGAGTAGGTGAGGTGCAGGCGTGTAGCTAACAAGAAAACGAAGTCAAACTGTTTCTCGTATTTGGTAATCGCACATTAAGCTAACGAGACCATACCCTTTGGGCCTTGTTGTAGACTTGGATATTTTGTTACAAGTTAATGGATGTGATGTCACCCTTTAAGCCCACATATGTGATGTCACCCTTCGGTGTTTGTAACTGGAATGAGCTCTTTTTCTCTGAAATACCAAATGATGGAATTTGAGATCACCCAAGGACTTAAATTTAGGCTTCGGCTCTAGCTCAACCTTAAATGACTATCAAGAGTCGGTATATTATTAAATCTTGATAGTTATTAATTCAATTAAACATTTTATTATCTATTAGGATCAACAAGACGTCAATCATGTAACGTTCTTATGAAATGTCTCTACAAATGTGGTATGATACTTCTAAATTGTAAGCCAAAAATTTAGATTAATCGGATAAACTTTTAGATTTACATATTTACGTGTTAATGACATATTTTGGATAATGGCAGCTCAAATTATCTCATAGCTTTTAAATGATGGCAAATCAAAATTATATGATAGATTCGATTTTATCATTTGACAGTGGCTCTTATATTACTTGATAGATGATATTCAATTTTCCATCAAGTTCCTCATATTAACATTTCTCATATCACAAAACACTGACAGAAAACCGAAATGAAAGACAAAAAGGTTCTTCAAAGGCAGTGCTTATGAATTCTCTTCATCAGCTTTTCCAAAAACAGAGACCACAACCTTGAAAGAGTATGTCAAAATTACAATCTCTAACCCAGAAAGGAAAACAAGGAAGAACTAATAAAGGTTAGCATGCAAGTCAAGGAGCATTCCCAAACTCGAGAGATGGTTGGGTTCTTGTCATTGATGCAGAAGGCATTTTACTTCTTCCAATCCAAGTCATAACGAGGGGCACACCTCTCTCAGAAGCTCCCTCCATATCTTTCATGATCTTACTTCTTACTAGCTTTAATGATGTGACCAAAATCAGACCCAACAAAAGCAGCCCAACAACTCCTGTTACACATCCAACAACCCACCTTATCCAGCCCTTGTCTCCCTTTTTTTCAGGCAATGGAACAACGACTGCAAAATGCCCATCACCTTCTGTGAAACAAAACATCTCTTTAGTTATGTTCCTGAATTGGACCAACCCACCTTGCGCAAATTTCACACATTTCGGCTCGCCTTTGTAACCATCTGTTGTCGTCGTCCGAGTTAAGTTAACCAAAATGGGTTCACCCATTGCTGAAAGTCTGAGAGTTTCATTGCCTAAAAGCAACGAATTTGAAGCATCGTAAGCTGAGAAACCAACAACTGGACTAACAAAAGAATAACCAGGCACGTGATAGTAACAAGAAGACAAATTTCCCAGGTTTTGGTACACTATAGCAAGTCTCTTCACATATGGGAACGCAACAACTCCTGGTGGAAAGTAGAAGTAACTGAATTTGGCTCCCTTTTCCCTGAGGTTCCCGCTCCTAACTCTAACAGCTGAGATGTTCATGCCAGTGAAATTTGATGGGAGGCGAACGTCGAATAGAATACCTGTACGATGATGTACTAGTTCTTTCATGGTGTATTCCTGAAACACTGCATCTAGGGACTCAGGATCCATATTGCTGTCTGAGCCATAAACTCCACGCGACAACATCAATATCACAGAAAGAATCGTGTAGACGATGTGCAACCTTCCGTCCCAACCCATCAGGATTGTCACCGAGACCCTTCTCATGGTTTACATGTTTCTTAACCACAGGAACAGAGCTCATCAATGCACGCATGCCATTGAAAGAATGGATGTATACTCCAAAAGCGATCCAGGGTCAGCGCTCTTTTTCTGTTGTATGAATCCAGAAATGGGATTAACGAGAGTCGCCTCTTCAAATCCCTGGAAAAGAAGGATTGTCGATTCTTAATCAGTCAAGCAAAATGGTGGGGCACAAAATTCCAGAATTCTTCGAAAGAAATATGATGGAGAAGTTGTACCAAAATCGCCACAAAAAGGAAAAATTGCTGGAGATCAAACCAGTTTTGTCATGAAATCATAGCAATTTATTAGGAACAAAAACAGATCTAGGCTGCAGAAAAAATGGTATAAGGGAATACGAGTCACAAACAGAAGTGGCAAACTGCCAATGGCTTGGATGTTGTGGGAAGCCAAGCCAGATTAGACTGGCAAACGAAACCTACTTTAACCAGTTAATGTTGTTCTGATATGTCCAAGTTCTGTAACATTTAGCTTTGTGACTTCCTATACTCAATTTGGGACAAACAATGACAACAAAGCAGTGGAGTAGCTGTTGTTCAGAGGTCCCAAAATGACGGAAGTTCCTGTATTGCTGCTTGATCCAAAAATAGACATTTGGTTATCTTCTTAGGCTAAAAAAAAAACTAGTCTGTTTCGAAAGAAACTTCCTCAAAACTGAGTCTTTAGGGCACTTCCATTGTTTGCTAACGTCCTTATCTCAAATTGCACCTCAAATATTACTTTTCCTTTTGTTTCTTAACGTATTAATTACAATTTTGTGTCCATGTAAAGCTATTAAATATACATGTACATTTTTTTTAATTAAGAGAAGGCAAACGTTACAAATTACATGTAAACACGAGGGTGACAAACCCCTAACTCATCATGTAAGAGAATAGGTATGCAATCTCTTGAAGGGACCTAAAAAATAGTGATTCTTAATTCGGACTGAACTGCAAAATTTGTTAGTCAGTTCGCACACTGATTATTTTCCCTATAAATGTGCCGAATAATAACAACCCAGTTAATAGTGAACAGTTCATCATAAAAGGTTAAGAGACTTAGCTACCGTCGTTGAGAAAGAAAGCATAGTAGTTACTGTGCTCGAATTCACTTCTTTGGAGCAATAAGGTTGAATCCCCAACCCAAAGGGCCCCCCACACCCCGGCCCGAATTCACTTCTAATTCTATATGTTGGTATCTCAAGTTCCAGGCCAGGTTAAGGCTTGAGAGCACTCCCCAAAATTTAGCTATTGTGGTGGAACACCAACCAATGTTTTGTGTGAAATCTCCCAACCAAATGCCCGAATTATCTCGTAGTAAGCCACTTGCTGTGGCCGATACATGTACATTTTTAATAAGATACCTACTATACTTATCGGATGCCATCATATCCTTTTTGCGGATATGTTCGGGTTCCATTTCCCACATCTCGGCCTGTAATTTTCTTAGTTTGTTTCCCTTAAAAAAAATAAAATAAGAAGAGATATGTCTTGTGTACTAAAAAGGTCCTTTTAAATCTCATGGAGCAGGAGCCTTCTTACATTGTAATCCCCCTTAACGTAACTGCGAATGTTTTGTCGTACGTTGCAATACAGGTGGACGAAGAGCATAGCCGTCAATAGTTTCGTCCACATCAGAAAATGAGAAGAGGGACACTGGACCGGTCTATTTCTATTAACCCATTGAGCTCAAAATTAATCCGGCCCAGTCAACTCAGGTCTCTCAGCATATCCCAGCCCATTATGTAGTGACTAGTGAGAGGTAGGGGACGGCTCAAACGTGGATTTCAGATAGGGGAATGAACCAATCAGGAAGATTGCCTCCTCCACGTGTCACCATCACAACCAATGTCTTAAACTCAGTACGCAAAAGGATAAATTTTGAAAAATATAGTATGAAAAAAATACTGCGGAAAGCTCAGCAGTCAGCAGAGAAGAAATATTTGGAGTAAGTACTCGCAAGTCAAAGGCGAAGTTGAGAGACTCAAAGCGTCTGGGCAGCCACTCATTGAAATCCAATGGCAGCGACGGTTTATGCGGCGGCGACATCCTCATCAGTCACGGCGTTGTCGCCACGTGTCCCCACCTCCACCGCAACTGTTCGCTGCTCTGCGTTACCTTATCTCCGACCTCGCTTGCCCAGCCACTCGTTTCCATCTTCTATCAAGCAAGTCTCAGGTAGTTTTCCATGTTCCGACATTATTGTAATCGGTGTTTTAGGAAACATGAACAAGAAAGACAAACCTGGAAATCTTAGTTTTCTCAAAGTCAAAGACGAACAAGAACAGCGCTTGTGTGTGTGTGTGTGTGTGTGTGTTTTTGTGAAGGTCTGGTTAACTAATATTTTTGTTTACCAATATGTTTGTTTTAGCTTTTACTTTAGAAGAGATTGTCTTTGTTTGGATGTAAGGAAAAATTTAAGTTCTTGTTATGGTAATGTTGAGATTTAACAGACAATGGACATAGAAACAAGATACTGTTCTGTCTGATTCACCTATGTGATTATATTGCCATTTATTACCAATATATTAGAGATAATTTGACATTTACCCTTTCAATGCGTGCATTGAAGCTCTAACTTGTTTGACCATTGCTTTTGTGAATTGAGCTTAAATACTTGAATTGACTTTACATTTCGTGCAGATGCCCGTAGATCTTCTTCTTTCTTGATCAGAGCCACAGAAGAGTCTAGTCCTGTTGATGCCAGTGAGCTTTTCACAGACCTCAAGGAAAAGGTATGAACCTAAGCAGATTCTCGGTAGCTTCTCATACTTGTAATACCCTTACCCTTTACCTCTAAATACGAAATCATGAATCTAAATTGGCTTCATTTATCAAAATCCAGTGGGATGCAGTTGAGAACAAATCCACTGTCATTCTGTATGGAGGTGGGGCAATAGTGGCTGTTTGGTTATCGTCAATTGTTGTTAGCGCAATCAACTCTGTACCTCTGGTAGGTGATAAGTTCCAAGTAAATACGAGTCAGATAAATGCTTTCCCTGTTCTTAATTCAATTGTGCTTATTTATATCTGTCTCCAGCTTCCAAAGATCATGGAGTTGGTTGGCCTTGGTTACACTGGTTGGTTTGTCTACAGATACCTTCTATTCAAGGTAAGAAACTCATTTGATCAACTCTCAAGTCCTGGTCTCCAATACTGAATTTGTGATGCTTGAGTATATCATAAATAGCATACGTGGGAAAAGCACTTCATTCCACTTTGATTTCTGGAGATTGGAAGTTATAGAGTACTGCATAAAGCTCAACATCTAAAAACATATAGAACTTTGAGATTGACCTATAGATATCTACTCTGCATTTAGGAGAAATTGAAGATAAGAATCAGACAGTTTGGGTGGTTTTGTGATATCTGACAAAATATATCACTAATAAATTGTGTAATCCCTCTTTCAGTCAAGCAGAAAAGAGCTTGCCTCAGATGTTGAAGCACTAAAGAAAAAGATAGCTGGAACCGAGTAGACCTACAATGGTTGGTAGGCAAATTTGTCTTGAATCTTCACTTGTTTTGTTTTGGGATTCTACATCCATTGTGTAATGACATATTCCTATTCTCTGTTGAAAGTTAGAACTCTGCTCCGTTTTGGTAATTGTATCCCCCATATATATTAGCCATGTACTCCTAATCTTGTTCTACCCACTGCAGTATTGTCCAGCAATCTATGTGCATTCCCAAGATGAATAGACTGCAAATTTTAAATATATTTTCTTTTCCAAAATTATTGAATAATCTATAGTAGGTATTGTATAAACCGGAGAATACTCATGATAATCTAAAATTTATATAATTCAAACAAATTACTTAAACGAACTAATAATTTAAAGTTAAATAACAAATTCGTTTTAAATGACATTCACAAGCTTCAACTTCTAGTCGATCATGCTTTAGGATGAGGTAAATTGCGATGACTTCCTTAAAGCATGTAGTGGAAGTTCTCAACCATTAGCATTTCTTTCTTAAACCAGTGCCTTCTTAGCAAGGTTACGAAAGGCAGTATAGAGAAATAGCAGAAGTAAATAGCTACATTTGTGTAAAAGGTATACACATAGATGCAGCCCAACAGCATATGCTGGATGGTTCTGAAATTACAATTTAATGGCCAGCCAGTAAAACAAGCCCATACAACCGTCCAAGGATGTGGTTCCACATGTACATTCCCTTAAGCATTTCCAAGCATAGTTCAGGCCGAAACAAGTAGGGGACATTTCAGTAGTAGCTCAGTGGAGGGCGCTCCCTTATTACAGTACATACGTGATTAGACTTGAATAGAAAGCCCAAAGGCGTAGAAATCTACCCTAGGGAACTTGCTTCGAAGAGTGTCAGTGCCTAATGGGAAGGTCAGGTCGAATGGTGAGCTCGGCTCTAAGATGCAGGACCCCATTTATAAAATAGGGACTGTCGTCAGCCATGAATGAAGTCCAGTGCATGGCGAACAAGTTTCTATAGCCAACTGCTTTGCCCCCAGTGAAGGTGTAGTTGCCTTTATATTTACTAATAAATTCTTCTGTTGGCTTCGACCTTGCTGCAAATTCATAGTCCACTGCGAAACTCACTGAACCTTTTTCCTGCATCCCCAAAAACAATCCAAAACAATGGAAAGAGCTCTGCTGGTCCATGTTGCAATGTGCTGACAAGAAGAACCCTTGCCCACCCAGGTGGAATGCTTGAGAATACACCCGTCCACATGGAAACAGATTTGCACACTCATCCCGCTTCAAGTCCAGGTACACAACACACTGCTGCCTTGGTAATTCAAATTCTACCACTTTTACAGGCCTATACTTATAAGCACGCTCCACAAAACGTCGATTCAAGGCTGCAGACTCCTCTGCTGCCAGGGTTCGTTGTCTGTGTGGAGCCTCGGCCTTGAAAAACAAAGCCTCAAGCACAAGTTTAGATGCAACATCATGATCAAAATCGCTACAAGTTAACACCTTCTTGAGCTTGCGACAAGTCATGTAGGGAAAACGAATGAAACGAGCTAGGCATGAACCCAGTACTTCACGTCGCTCCTCCAGCCTTGGGTACTGACATCGAGCCCATTTTAAAACAAAGTCATATACAGCATCTTCAGAGGCAACTTGCAGGTCATCGCTGGATAATATTGCCTCGATTCCAGCTAAAGGTAATGCCATCACCTCTTCTTGGGCCCTGATCATTAGTAACAACAAAAAAATGAGCATCTCCAAATGAATTTCGTTCATAGAACTCAAGTGCAAGCTCAGCTGAAGATTCTTTTATCTTCTCAAATGTCATTAGCATCATCGTCCCTTATAACGATAAAGGACCAGTCCAAACTAGGCATTATAAGCCCTTCACAAGGACTGCTAGGCATTACATGACGATGAGGAGATGAAAGAATTCTGGCACTGATGCATTGACCAATGAGAAAGATTTAACCAAAGAAATCAAAAGACACTTACTTGGTCATGTCCTTATAACGGGCTGCAAGATACTGCTTAGCAGCATCAGTCAATGGCTGAACTGCTTCAGCCATTAACACACTGGAAGGAAGCTCCAGATAAAGTAAAGCAGACTCTGGTGTCATTGGCATGTTCCGCAATAATCTGCTGCAATACCTCATGCATGAAGCAACCTCAAACTTGTCAGCAGCCATTAGTACATCAAGCAATCCAGTAGCCGTTGTAGTTGACAAGGTATTGCTGTACATGAAATTCAAAAGCTCCATCAAGGCGGCTTCCTCTGTTTCAGGACAAGATAACATTAAAACATAGTGAGAAATTTTTAATCTTAATATTCAGTCTAATCTTTATATCAGAACTGGAAAGCCCATTTTGGAATAATTTTTTGTAACAAGGAGAATTTGTGTGATGATCTTAATGATATACAGGTGTAATGAGCGCTAAAGCTGAAAAATAGACAAAGAAGAAAACCACAGTAAATTATCAAAAACCATTATTGTTCCATAAATAACAGGTTTCCCAATATTAACTAGAAAGACAATTAAAGTACAGATTTCTGTATGGACAGATGAATAATAGTATCTGTAATAAAAATGATGAAAATGTTGCACACCATTTGCATTAATTCTAAGTGTAACATGTCGTTGCTCCGACTCTCTCATCCCATTTGAAAATAGCTACACAAATGCAATAAAGGAGTCAATCGGTAATTTTCTTACTGGAAAGATCTAATGACTTTGTTTATGAGTCGAAAAAAGGATGCAAATCAATTCTGACCTTATAGAAAAATGGACTTTTAGCAGCTAAAATAGGAGAGCTAATGTGTAATGTTACAACTCTGACAACTGTAGAACAGTCGTTCCATTTTGGCTCATTGCCATCTGCAGCTTCATCACCTGTCACGGCACCCAAAATAAAATTAAATTAAATAAGCCAACCTAAAAGCTCTGGGTAATTTGAAGAACAAACAGCGAATCAATGATGGAATTCCTTTAGAACAAAATTAAAATGGTTTTCTCAGAGAACTCTGATACATAAGAGGTAACTGTTGTCTTATTAAATTCACTGGGGATAAAAAAGAAAGAGTTCAAACTAAAGAACTTTATTTGCTCCCCCCACAATCTCAAGTGTGCCTTTTTGTGTCCCTTCAAGCTGAAAGCATTATGAATTGACGATGACTTCCTAGGTTTCTATCTGAGTATCTAGATAATAGTGTTCCAACGTACGTCCCTATCATGAATGTAGGATATTATATAGAAGCTCCAGCTGTCGGCCACAAAAAAACTTGTCTGAAGATTTATGCGTGTCAAAGTTTTAAATCAATATCTAGGTTAAAGAACTCAGAGTACCCGAAGGAAACTCTTCTATCATTGCCTCTGGTTCCTCATCTTGATTCTCACTACCAACACAGTCATCCATATCAGGTTGGTTGCAAGTTAAGATCTGCTCCTCTGCACCTATAGACAGATCTGCTGCAGCTGAACCCCATTACAAACATTCATTAACATCATAAAAGCCATGGGAAGAAAAACCAAGCCTACAAGTAGAAAGGAAAAAAAACACATGGAAATGCTGATATATATTACACAACAAATACCACAAGATATAGAGGAAATTAAGATGAATATATAAAGGAAAAGGCATTCCTTTATCAGTACAATGACTTCAAAATTCACTGGGATAGATCTCCGAAATGATTAACTAACTATCTGATCCATCTGCCACTATGAGACAGGAAAGGAAATTAAACAATTTCCATTAAAAAACAATTAAAGTTCAAGCTACATCTAACCCTATTTTCTGGACATTTCGGTCTCTCAAATTTTATATTACGTAGTCAAACTACATTACAAGAACTCCTCTTTACCTTCCCATTTCATGCTCTAATTTTATTATGTCCCAAAGAGTGAGCTAGAAATTATCCACAAAGTAAGAAAATTTCCAAAATTTGTGAAGAAAAACACTAAAAAGATATAACGTTGAGAAGGGAACACAAACCATTATCCTTCTTGATATCCTCTCTCCGTCGCTTACGGTGGCGAGCCCAGTCAGCGATGCTAGTGCACCCATCGCCGTCGGGTCTGTCATCGGCCGACCCACCCATAATCTCAATTTGTAGAAGCCGATCGGAGAAATTACTATCATTAAAAGCGAACCTAAAATCCCCATCCGAAGCAGAGCCCGCACGCGAATCATCAGAGTCCATCTCCGTTCTCGGGTCGAACAGATCCGTATTGGAGTTTCTCATGGATCCCCTCTCTCCCCCGCTTTCACTGCAAAACAAGAACAAAAGTGAACAAACAGAATTGAAAGAAGAGAAAGCGAAACCCTAACATTTGCAAAGTGGGCTGGGCGAGCTGACCTGGCGACTATCCAACACGCGACAGAGAGGGAGCGTGGAGATCTTGGGGTCGAGTCGAGCGATTTAGATCCTATCCTGGGAGCCGCGTTTTGAGAGTTGGAGCTCCGAGAACACGGTGATTAAATAAAAACTTCCTAAACAACAAAACAGAACAGAACGTAACAGAAGTGGTTTGATTTGTTCGAATTGATTGTTACACAACAAAGTCAGCTGTGGCCGTGGACTAGGACTTTGCATTTTATGTTCTAATTATCAACGTATTTTAGTGGTTGCTGTTTATTACCTTACCTGTCTGTCTTTAGGTTTGGTTGGTATTTCAGTTCAGGCATGAATCGATTTGAAGTTGAATTAACCCAACAGTTCCTAATTTTTAAGTCTTTTCTTAAAATTAAAATTTAAATAATATTACTTTTTAATAACTAAAATTTTTAATTTTAAATTAATTAATCAAAACGATTATAGATTCTAGATCCACTCACATGGGAAAACCAAACGGTAGGTCAAAATCAAATACTTTGGCCAAAGACTGAATTTTTCGTAAGAGAAAAAGGAATTCAACAATTAATTCCTCTAATCTCGGCCACGGTTGTTCTGTCAATCGTGTTCTTGACAAACTAGAAGACTTACATGATGCTGAAAATTAAAGTTAAAAAAATTAATTTATATTAAAATATTATAAAATCGCATACAATAACATTAAATAAAATTTTAAAAAATGAACAAAAAGATTATTTTATTTTTAAAAAAATTAAAATTAGTTTAAAAATAAATTATTAAATTAATTAATTATGATTTATAAATATTAATTAATTTACCGATGCTAATCAATGTGAATGTAAGTACTCTTGGTAATTCGCGTGATGCTGGATTTGAAAGTTTGATTCGTGATGAACATGGACGCTGGATTATTGGCTTCTCGAGATATATTAGTCATGCTTCTATACTATTGCCGAGTTGCAGGCAGTTCGGTATGGTTTAATTTTGACTTGGGATCATGGCTAGTAAAAAGTTATTGTTGAGTTTGATTCTCAAGATTTAGTTAATCTTGTGATGACTTCTTGCCTCACTTCGCATCCTATGTTTATTCTTGTTGGAGACATCAAGACGTTGCTTGTGTTAAATGACTGTTTCACCACAATAGCTTAAGCTTTTGTGTGAAACTAACTTAATTGGTTTTATATATTCATTAACACACCCCTTCAAGTGAAAACTCTTAGGGATTAAAACTGGCACAAATTCACTCTACCTTGTGTTGAATAATAGGTGGGTGGTAGGATTTGAACTCATGACCACTTGGTAAGGCTCTGATACCATGTTAAATGATCGTTTCACCACAATAGCTTAAGCTCTTGTGTTAGGCCAACTTAATTGATTTTATATATTCATTAACATATTGCAAGAGATTGATGTTGCTCTCTCCATCATATTTTTTGTGAAGCTAGTCAATGTGCAAATTTTTTAGCTAAGCAGAGTTCCTTAGTTATGACTCGATGGTTTCTTTAGGAGACTCTAGTTCTGAGGTTTCGATTCTTGCTTTAGACTCATCAAAGATCAGTGGCTTTCTTAAGACGTTAGTCCTCGTTTGTTTCTTATATCCATTTAACCAAAATAATAATAATTAATAAGTCAACAAATTTTTAATAATAAGAATTATTAAAATAAAATAAATTAAAAAGTTAATCGATTTATAATTTTTATAATTATTTTTCAATCCTTATTAGGTGAACTAGTACAAATTGGCATTAGAAGTTCTTCAAGGAGTACAAGTCGCAACACCAAAAAACTCACGCCAACGACTTTCAGCTGAGATTAGTTGAAAATAACAACTTGTTTAGCTATCTAAAAGATTTTTAAGTACGATTTGTTAGGAAAAAAGAGAAGAGCATGTTAAATCCATTGACATTACATTTCAATCATTCATTTAACTATCAATTATTAGTACGTCAAATAGTTTTTAGAATATATATTTTACGAGTTATTATATAAATAATTACTAATTATAAAATTTATTATTATAAATATATAATAAATAAATAATTTTATTTAATATTTGATTTCTTACTAAATTTAAATTATTCGTAACAAAATTATAAATAATAAAATTTTAATTATGAATTATACAACTATAATTTTAACAAATTACATTATAGACCGATCTACAAATTAATATGATATTGCAATTATGATTATGGTTAGAATTTATAATTTAAATGTTTTTATTTGTATAAAACTCATTATTAGTTTGTATTGAAAAAATTATTAATTACATATAATAATTTGTAAACTATATGCTCTTGATTAAATCACTTAATTTGCAATCTTATCTTTGATCAATACATATTAGGTAAATCACTAAATTAATACAGTAAATTATGTAATTGAGTAAACTATTTACGTCTTTGTCTTGTGTGTCTACCCACCACTGACGGAGTCAACCATCAACCACCGGCTTCAAAGTCTTGGGGTAGGTCTCAGAGTCGAGGTCTCGAGCTTTTGAGGTCCTCCCTCGCCGAATAGAACACGTTTCCAGGCACTTTGAAACTTTGAATTGATTCAAAACATACTAAGTTGTTCAATGAAGTTAACGTCACGTCGCCTATTGTTTCTGACCAACCAGACGCATGACTTTCAGTTCCTGATCAACTCGTCAAAACCTGGACCAACAAAACAAAGAAAAAACAAAAGAGGAATCACATCAATATTTTTCAGTTTTGATCCTAACCGAAATCTCTGCATGTAGAAGAACGTAAGTTAATAGAAAACACAAGTTCGGAGCTCCCTTCAATCCAATAAAGGACAGGAGAAGGTAAACAAGTCTCCTCGTTCATGCAAACCCTTGTACTGCTACACTAAAACGATTGCTGAACACATGCATGCAGTTCAGAGGCATCCATGAATCAGCAGACATGTACGTGCCTTCTCTTCTCCCCTTAGATTGGACCAAAGGGAGCTCCAGTCCACGTTTACTTAAGGAATGAACTGTATAGTTTTGATGACTTCGAAGTTTAGCGTGAATGGCTGGAGATGGAAGAACAAGATGCTTGGAAAGTTGGTGGCTGTAATAGGGCTTTTATAATGGGAGCAAAAGAGCTTGGTCTGGCTAGTGAAAGTCATAGGACTACAAATGGCAAGAATCTCATGTAAAATAAAAGACATTAATGGGGAGATTGCGAAGATCTGTTGAGAGAAGAGACCGATCTTGTGTTAAAAGGACTAGAAAGCAAAATCTGAAAGTCTGAAAAAAAAGGGTTTTGGCATATGGCAACAGGAGCATTTGTACGTTTAGTTCTTCATGGGAAATCCAGTAGAGATTGTTACCATCCAAATGACAAAAGATTAACACAGACAATTCCTTTTCAAGTGTTTTATTTGTTAATTTAATGCTGAGATCTCTCAAGAACATTATAATAATAAAATTATTAATTAGTGTATATTAAATACATTTTTATAAATATATAATGGCTCATCAATCATTTTTTTAAAAAATAAATCACATATATTAATAGACCACTTACTATAATAATTTATTTACTGAAGTAGACTTAAGACACAACTAAAAAGGTTCCATGGTCTTCAATTTTGAGAAAGCTGCCTTTAGGCAAACTTTGCAAACTTTTTTGTTTGATAATTGTCCTTTTATTAATTAATAAGTTTTTATAAACTAAAATAAATCGATTAATTTTTATTTAATAATATCTTTTTTAATTAAACCTTAAATTCTTCGATGAATAAGAGCAAATTCTTTCAAATCATATTTTAAATTCTTAAATCTTATTCAATTTTTAGCCGATTTTATAACTATTTAATACTGACTTAACCTTTTAAATTTTAAACTTCTTTTCTTACCGGTTTAACTTCCAGTATGGTTTTTAAAACATTGATCACGAGTTTTTGTAATAATTACATAATAATATTGACTCTCTATTTTACCAAAAATAAAAGAAAAAGGTACAAGTATTCTAATGTGTTTCTTACGGTTGTCCAGAGTATCAATACCTAAAAATTGTTACAAGTTTATTTTAGAAGAAAGAACGAAATTCCCAAACAAAAAGAATCCCTCAAAAAGAAGTGTCCATAATGATTTGATTATATTAAATTTGATGATGTATTAGCAGAATATTTCGACCATTCTTTTGGAAAAAACAGATTCGAGAACGACAACCATGGAATCGCCAATAAGATTAAGAAGGTTATTTTACAGGCTCTCGAATGGAACAAAATCAACTATGATTTGACATGGATTCCTCTCCAGGGACGACTCCAACACTTGCATTCTCCAGAAATTTAACTTTTCAAAATCAGAACTTGGAACGCATCTGATTCAATCTAAGAATATTAACTTGCATTCCTCATGTTTCTCTCTTATGTGTTCCTTTGGTAACTCAATTAGCAAGAAATGTTACACAACCAAACTCTTATCAAAAGTTTGATGCTCCCTAACTCTTTTGTTTTGATATTATTGTTGAAATATAAGAGTGAGACCTTATCTCACATTGGAAAAAAGAGGAAAGAAGACCAATATATAAGTTTAGTGGGATACTCTATCTATCACCAATTAGTTTTAGGATAGAACCTTACTTGGGCTTGTATGTGGTCTAGCTTTCCTTCTCGTGTGGGCCCGTAGGCTCATTGTAAATTCTAACATGGTATTAGAGCAGATTGCTCTTATGTTAGTCGTTAACACCTCGAAATGATATATCATGTCACGTGTTAGACCCACACGTGAGGGAGGTGTGTTGAAATATAAGAGTGAGAGTTTGTCTCAGATTGAAAAAAGAGAGGAAAGAAGACCAATATATAAGTTTAGTAGGTTACTCTACATATCACCAATTGATTTTAGGATAGAACCTCACTTGGACTTGTATGTGGTCTAGCTTTCTTTCTCGTGTGGGCCGTAGGCCCATTGTAAATTCTAACAATTACCAAACTTGAAGTTATTATTTTTCAAATACACATAAAATATTTGAAAATAAATAATAATATCTAAAGGACATATATATTTTAGGAACATTAACTTTAATTTTATTTATATATTCTAATATAAAAATTCTTATCGTAATATTTTATCTCTATGTTTCGATTCAATAAAATATTTTTATCAATTTTTATTGATGAAATCGATCAAAACACACTTAAAATGAATTATTTATAAATATGTTTGTTTTTATTTGAATTCCCATCTAATTACTAATAAAATTTTTTAAAAATTAAAGATTAAATAATATGTTTCACGTCTACAACAAAAACGACATTGGACCAATGTTTTGGATTTCGTACCGTACCGGCCCGTACCGGCCGGTACGTACCATACCGGCCCAAATCCGGTACCGGTACCTTGACTTTGGTACCGGGTTTAAATACCGGTCTGTTCCGGCTGTACCGGCCGGTACCGGCCGGTATTCAAAATACCGGTCAAATACCGGCCGGTACCGGAAATTTTAAAA
>JANZLX010000009.1:22713603-22725724 GCA_025531955.1 Erythroxylum orinocense
ATATGAATATAAATTAATTGAGTTAATAACTAAATTATTGTGGTAGATTCTTTGAAAAAAATTTGGTGTAAAAATTTAGTGTAAAATGGTTGGAGTAACAAAAAATTTGGTGTAAAAAGATTCTAGGAATATTCTACTTTGCACCAAATTTGGTGTAAAAATTTGGTGCAATGGTTGGAGATGCCCTTAGTAGAACAAATAGCCCCTCTATTCAAATAGTTGTGCGATGGAAAGACACATCTAAATAGTTTAACTATAAGAACAATTAGTCTCTAAATTCAAAAAGTTTAAACGTCTTAATAAGAAAATCCTAACTTGTTTAAAACTTTTATAAAGATAATTAATTAAAACCAAAAACACATTAAAATTTATAAATGACAATTAAATCGAATTCATCTAAAGATAATAAAATTCGTTCGATTTCATCGAAGCCGAATTCAAAAAATTAAATTAAGATTGATTGAATTTTAACCAAGTTCAAAATAGAAAGGGTAGGCTTGATTCAACTTTAGTTCGGACCACATTCTGAAATTGGACAAAATGGAAGTTAGCTAATGTTACTAATATATGCATCATACTATAATCCAAAATTTGACTGGAAAAATTGCAGTACGGTCGTAGGGTAAAATATATCGCAAGGGAAGGAAGATCCAGGCTACTACTGAATTATTGAAGTACTTAACAAGAAGCTAGTTTGTAACTTGCCCATTAACCTAAAGAGGACCTTTAGAAGCTCTTGAACGAGATTTTTGGGCCTCCAATCTTGCCTCCATAAGTTTTGCTTCCAAAGTATTTTCCTTAAAGCCCTTCGGCAATTTCACAGAAGATTCAGTTGTTTGAAATTCTGGAGAGTCCATCTTCGACATCCACTGCTGCACCGGACTGGCATGTCCTGGAAAAACAGGCTGAACACAAACATCTTCCTGCAAAGCACCCTCAGGATGAATTTTATCACCTTCAGATGACATTGAATGATTTCGGACAAGGTTATCAAATACATGATTCGAGTGGAATCGACAAGTCCCCACCATTTTAGATTTTTTATCATGTAGAGCTTCTTCAGCAATATCGGATGTTCCTGCATTCCTTATTCCAGCAACTTGGTTTACCCCCAGAATTTGTGGCCTTGTCTTGTCAGGAAACTTACCATTTACCCTTGATCCAGTTGTTACGTTCCTGGAATTTGAATTCACTATTTCTTCAAGGTGGCTTTCGACATGTCGTTTAGAGCTGCTTTTGTTTTGTTTCATGCCTCCACCATTGTTTAGCTCAAAGCAACGAGAACCACTGTCAGAAGATAATTCTTCATCAGCTGCATCTTGAGGCGCACTTCTAGCCTCATTTAGTGGAAAAGATTCCCGCCGTGAGCAATTGATTATTGCCTCATTTGCAGACAAACTATTGTCCTTTGCCACTTCAGCAGAATGTCTAGCTTGAAGAAAGGATTTTATATCCGGACTTAATTTCTCAACAACTGTATTATTGCCTGAAAGATCATTTTGAGCTCCTGTAATTTTCATTTGCATCCGTTCATCGAGCCATGCCTCTGAAATATGGAGAACCAATCGATCAGGTTTTTCCCTACCAACAGGTTCCTTGTCATGGTTGTGATTTAGTAAACGCAACTCTTGCTCGTATTCTCTTACTCCTTTAGCAAATTCATCACACAAACTTTCCAACAAAATATGTGCCTTCCTTTCTCTCTCGAGATCTTTCAAAGCACTGGAGAAAGAAGATTTCAACTGAGAAAACTCTTGTGCTAGTTTCCGATGCAGACTCTCCCAGTGCTTCCTCAACTTCCTCTCATTTTCTACCTCTGCTTCCATTGACTGAATTGCAGCTTCCACATGATCTTTCACCTTGTTCTTCCTATAAGCTTCATCATCTTCAACTTGCCTCATCAATTCTTCCATTTCTTGCCTGTTCTTCAGTTTCTCCTTTCGTAGCTCTTTTACCTGTGATTGAGAGTGATCCAATTCCCTTTTCAAAGCTTTTAGCAGTGACAAGTTTGATACTTGTTGCTCTTCAAGACTCCAAATTCGATTAAGCACCTTGAGTAATTCTGTTGATGTCTTAAGGCTATACTTTGACTCTTCCAATCGGCCCTTTGAATCCAACGAGCTAGAAGCAGTAACTACATGTTTATAAGGGGCAACCTGTGAGAAAAGTTGTATAAATTTGGCGGTCAATTATAGAACGTAAAAGGACAGCTGTGTAACTAAATAGCTAATACAAGTAAAATGAAACAGAAGCCAGAATAGCTATTTCATGGAACTAATTATGGAGATTAAGGTGACTAGGTAAGCACCATGCCACAGTGTATGATGGGAAGATAAATAAGATACTTTCCGAAAAGCACATTCCTACAACTATACTAATCACCTTGGCTAGTAATGATGCATCTTTGATTTGTTCACCCGGCACTGTAGTGAATCGAAAAAATAAAGAGGAAAACGAACTCTTTAAGTCGCAACTTGTAAGTGGAAGGATAATGATACTTACCTCCATGGAGCTACCACAACTAGGAGATAGAGGCTTTTGGGTACAGTCATTTCTCTTAAGCGGATGATGGTGATCAATTGATGATGTTGCAGCATGTCTCCTCAAGTTACCACTACTTGCTCGCTGGAAATGTCAAAGTAAGGATAAGGTTCTTTCTCAATCGACATTCAATGCCACAGAGAGGAAATCTATGACTTAATCAGCATTCATTGTAATTATTGGGTTATAGATATCAATAAATAATTCTTGTAATTCTTTCTTCCTGAATTATCTCTCGCCAACTCTCCCCTTGTACCCGTCCTCTTCAATGCCATTTTCATGCGCATATATTGTCCCAATGTTCAGTGAACAGGAGCTCAAAATTCCCCTTTTCGATTCTGATGTCTCAAAGAGCGATGTGTTTCAATAAACTAGGCATGAACAGCACAGCGTTATAGACTTCTAGGCACTGAAACTTCTTATGAACACAACACAAAACCAGACAAAGTTTTGGTGACTGATCTTGCTTCACAATCTAATTAGAACTGCACTCAGGACACAGAAAAGAAAATAAATAGAAGAAGCATACAGACATCAATTAGGAGAGCAAAACCACAGCAGTCTGAAGGAAAAAGGGATTCTTGCAGCGCCCTCATCGTTATCCCGAAGTCATTGAACTACACTTATCCACTCAAAATAGCAAACAATTTGGATTCTGATAGTTGAATCCACCTAGCACGCAAAGAAACAAAGTCTAAACACAATTTGCAATGCTCACTCTCAGTCTCAGTCTTCTCACATATCATGAATCTGACCAGGGGACACCACACCTGAGTTGCTAACTATCAATAAAAAGCACTACTAGAGGACATCGATCAGCCAACACCACCGAGAATAGAAAGAAAAAGAATGGCAGAATCCACCATTTGATCAACTAATTGCGAATTGTTCCCTGCAAAGTAAGTGTTTTTTTTCTGGGTAATTGAGAGATTAAGCACAGACCAACAGAAGCACAGTTTGAACAAGCAGAAATTTCAAACACCACCAAGCATGCCTAATCCAAACCGTAATCACAAATGCAATCCAAAAAAAAGAAAAAAACTGGTAAGATCCAAAAGATTGCACAAACCACCTTCCCTGCGTCACTCAGTCATGTCGATTAACCACACTATGAGAAGTCCAGCAAAAGAAGAAAGCAGGAAAAGCAAACCTGATCATAAGGCGTGGTATTAGGAGGGTCAGCCAAACGAGTACGAAGCTCAAAGGCCTTCTTGTCCTTGTGGTGGCGACGACTGCCTCCTTTGGGCCCAAAATTCTTGCTCATTTTAGGCTGTGAAAACTGGAGTTGGGGCTGAAACTCCCACAGATTGGCACAAAGTTTTCTTGCAGAAACAGTATTGCTAGTACCAAGAATCTCTTCAAAGGGGTTGTTGATTTTCTCACTGTCGTTGTGAATTGGGGAAGAGAAATGGAGCCTCCAAGTGGGTGATGGAGTAGATGGGCCTCCTCTCTTCCCAACGAAAAACATCCATCTTTTCAACTTTACTTCACCCTTCAGTGTACCCTCTTGCTTTTCTACTTTCCCTTTGTCTTCTCTCCCCACACCTTTTCCTTTTCTTTCCATTTTCTCCTTCTTCTTCTCCTTCTCTCTCAGTCTCTCTTCCCTTTCAATTTCAAACAGAGATTTGCTTCTCCTTCTCCGTTTCACTCATCTTAGCTCTATTCTTGACTAAAACTCACTCAAGTTTCATCCTTTTCTGACTTCAGCATCTGTTCTGTGTTCAAGAACTGATCTTTTCACTTCTGCTTTCTTTCTTAAGATCCTCTGCAGTGCAGAGTGAACAAGTTCTTGTTTTGTCTTATGTGTTACATGGCATATGTGGGACTTCGCCAGTTCTTTTTTTCCTTTTCTCATGTTAATTAACCGCATCTTCCATGACTTCAACTCCCTATATTCTAGCTACCCAAGCTGCAATACCATGAGCTGGAATGTATTCATGTTTACTTGGACATTCTACTTCATGGTAAAACAATTCAGATGCTTAGCTTTTTGAACCGTGCTTGGCAGCTCTTTCGAGAGCTTTCGAGAGCTTGAATTAAGTTTTAGAATTTATTATCTAAAAATTTTAATTAGTAAATTATTTATTTAAAATATATTTTTTATAATTTACTATATACTCCCTCCGATTCATAATAAGTGTCGTTTTAGAGAAATTTTAATTATTCGAAATATGTGTCGTTCGTGACTTTTTATGCATATTTATAATTTTACTTCCAAAATTACCCTTTAATTTCTCTCACATCTTAATTACACATATTATACAAATTATATTTTCAAGGTATTTTAACATGTAATTAATAAGAGTATATCAGATATTTCATTAACTTTCTTAATAAACGTGCATTCTTCTAAAACGACACTTATTATAAATCAAAGGTAGTATAAAATATAAATTTAATGCAAAAAACTTGAGTCTATAACTTTATTATATATAAATTATAAATTTAATATTAAATTTAAATATTATAAAAATATAATATTACATACTCCTAAAGATTTATTTAATATTTATCTAAAAAACAATTATAATTTTTTTGTTATGAGTAAATTATGGAAACATCACAAAAATAATATTCCTCATTCTTATAATGACAGGACTCAAAACTAAAACTATTACAAGGTAGAAAAAAGGAACTTAAGGCTTTTTTATTATTTTTATTGTGATTTTTAATTTTTAATTTAATATGATATTCCTTATTTTTATAATTGAGATAGGACTCAAATTCAAAACAAAAACTATTAGAAGGAAGAAAAAAGACATAACTTCACAATCTAAGGAAAAAAAAAAAGACACTTCTACTTCTGTTTTATGTTTAAATTTTTAGTTTATGTTAATTTTATTTTTTGTTTTTCTTTTGGATAAAAATAAAAATATGTTTGATTGTTAATGTGTTATATTTTTATTACTTATGATAATTTATATTATATAAATTTTAAAAGATAAATTTATGTTAAATAAATTAAATTTATTTTAATTTCTTATATAATATTTATTAATAAATTATCAATAAAATTATTTTATCTTATTGAAATAAATAATATAAAAATTAAAATTATTTTTAAATTAAAATCTATTTTAATTATTAAATCAAATTTTATTTAAATTTTACATGTTGAAAATAATTTAATTATTAATTTAGTTTAATTACAAAATTAATTAAATTATTTATAATTTTATTAATAATTAATTTTATTTAACTAAATATATAATATTAAATTAAATTATTCACAATTCTTATTAAATAACATATATTTAGTTAATAGAAAATCATATTATAAAAAATAAATAAAAATAAAAATAACTTTTTGAGGTTTTCATAAATTTTGAAAACAAAAAATTCAAAAAAAGATATTTTTAATAAATTTACAAATAAAATAAAAATAAAAAGCTTGTCATAATTTTTTTAGGCTTTCAAAGATCTTAATCCCTTGTAGGCTTAACCTTAAACCTTGTACCTTGTAATAATCAGTTATCTCTTTTGTGTCTGTCCCTTGTATCCTTCAGGCAAGTTGAAATGCTCCGTTATTACTTTTTAGAACTTCCAATATTAAAAATGTCCAACTTTGCTCAATGTACAGTATTAAATAGTTTTAGACGTCATACACAGTCTCTAAAATAGGACCCGATCCTTTGTACTCTTATTTTGTACCTATTCTATATTCATTATATCTAAACCATCTATTTTTATAGGTCTTACATAAATAGATGGTTCAGATATAATAAGTACAGAATAAGAAGTATAGAAGATTTGAGGGCCTCTAAAATGTTCAAAACGAAGTAGTTTTGAATATTATAATGGATTGAGCTAAGTAATGTTGGTATCCTCTTAACTCGCTTTTTTGAGGGCTAACGAATTAAAGATCAGAACTGCAATGATTGCTAAAACATTCCTCTTTAGAGAAAGACCCTGGAATGAGATGTGCAGAAAAAGCTTTAACCATGCGGTTTATAGGACAGAGTGACACTCAAAGACTACTTAGCCTAGTCTTAGGTTCCCACTTCCAAGGACGAGGATGATCACCCGACCCGAGCCAAGTTCAGAGGTATAGGTAACTCTTTGTTTCCATTGTTTAGGTTTTAACCAGAGCTTGTGCTAATTAATTGTCAGACACCAGCCAACGACACTTGTGGTCCATCACCACTCGTGCTACTCTAACGATCACTTCTTTTAACGTTCTATTTCTCTTCGCATCACCTTCAACGGTACTTTGTGAATTCTAGTTTAATGATACGGTTTTTGGGTTTTCTGACCGTGTAATAGCATGTTATTTTAATTATTTTTATAATTATTATGATTAAAATTATCTAAATTGAGAACATTTAAATGAGGGTTATCTAGCTTAATCCTTCGTATTACTACATTTTCTCAGTAAAAATATACTCAAATTCCTAAAAATCATGTTTTTGAAACTCTTTTTACCTTAGAGGTGAAAACAAATCATTCCTCAGCCAGATTTCTCGTGACAAGCTGAGCAGTCAATGGCATTAAACAGTCAATGCTGGATCTCCTCAGGACCACCAGGACTGAGAAGCTGGAGTTAGACCACTTTCCATGTATGCCTGGTGTCATGTCCTTTGATCTTACTTAACTAGGGTGGTCCAAGGACATGGAGGCGATAAAATCTTGCATTGTCTCGAGTTTTTTTAACTCACAAAGGCAATGATGATTCAACAGAACAAACTAAACCCACGAGTATAATAATACAGCATATTGTCTTTTCCACCTTCTGTTGCTTCTTTAACCTGTCGTGTCGTGCCGTCCGTGTCCTACCAGCTGCTCAACGATAGGATTTGTCATTCGTCTCCTTCGAAGGTTCAAAGTTGGTAGTGGACGATTTAAGTCGAAGTTCAGTTTAAAGGGCTTTGTCTTCAAAGCTATTTGGTATATGGCCTAGACCAGACGAAAAGCCCACAATTATATATTTAATTTATTCAAAAATTTTAATGATTATTATATAATAAGTAAGTACATAAATTCTTTTGTAAATTAATAAGGTTTAATTTTAAAATATTGAGATTTACTTAATTTTACAATATCAGTATGAAATTTTAAAAAAATGTTGAAATATTCTAATTTTTAATTTTTATAAAAATAATCCGACATTAAACAATGACACTACTATTCTACCTGAAAGTTATGGTGACAAAATATTAATATGATATGACATTTTTAGTTTAATTTTTAATTTTGATTTATCTTAATAACTATTGTTATTAAAATGAGCTGATTTATTAATTAAGTGATTGATTTTTGTAAACTAATTAATTTTTATAAATCAAAATAAACTAGTTAATTTTTATATAACATTTTTAATTAAACTTTTAACTTCTTTGATGGATAAGAACAATTCTCATTTTCAATCCTATTTTAAAATTTTAATTTTTCAATCATTATTATATAATAATTTTATAACCTTAAATCTCTTATTTTATTGATTTAATTTCTGATCTAGTTTTGTTACGAGACTTACTTGAAATTATAGTTAGCAAATTCATACATGTTCTTAAATATTTATGCAATGTACATACAAAAAATAATTTTCAAAAACTAATTAAACTTCAATCTATGTTTTTCTGGTGAAAACTTGAAGAAAATTTTCATGGAATCAGTAATCTCTATCAAGGGGCAATGTCACTTTACTGCAATCAATCATCAGCAATTTGTTCAAATCACCTAAAACAACATGTTCTAGGAAAAGCTCAACAAATTCCGATTTGAAAAAGAAAAGAGGTTCGTTTGTAGAACTAAAAGGCATCCCCTTTCTCTGAATCTTCTGATTGAAATATCTGGTGAAGATAATCCTGAAAACGAGTAGAATATACTTCAGGACTTACTGCAGCAATGGACTTAGAATCGTATTGTAATGACTTGTAAACATGTTCAATGCGCTTAGAGACACCATAATTCTGGAATATATCTACGATTTTAAAATATAACTTCACATTGCAGCCCCTGGGGTTCTGTATACTAGGATGAGCTGATCCTCCCCTCCGAGTCGTCGCACGAGCACGCATCGCCATGCCAAAGTTAAAATCAGGACTGGAATATATAAAAGTATAAACAATGAGGAACAACTGAAAATGAAATGCTATAATTAACAGATCTCTGAAATCACAATTGCCAAGCTAAGCAGAAGTAGCATTCCACACCTGGATTCAGGTGGGAATTTGCTATAATTTTGAAGGATTCAAAGCAAAGCAGATGTTACCTATTTGATATTTGGCACATTTCACCACTTTTGTTTAAAGAGCCAAAGGTGGTTGTAGAACTGGAGTTGGGAACTGCCTTTTGACCACAGAAACAGCTACCATCAGTGGCTACTGCAGAAAAAGATATTTTAGTATTGTGTATATAGCTCAAAGCAATCAATGGACAGAAATTATTGAATGAAAGCCAAAACTTTCATTCCTTACAAAGTGGGTAGCTACAAGTTTCAGAAATGAAAAGCTGACACAAAAAGATTTTTTAATCAAGGATGTGCAGATGAATTAGGGATTGTCACTAAACAAGCAACTAAAAATGAGACATTCCTGAAGAAGAACTATATAACAACAGTCTATCTATTCCGGATTAAAGTTTGCATTTGATATTAGTAAACACAATGTTTCTGCATCAGATATAGCTTAAACTGTTGCATCTGATTCCAAGTATACTAAATGAGAAACAAAAAATGACGTAGATTCTGGAATTTCCTTCTGATTGAAACATTACGAAATTGACAGGATCATCTGTTATATCCTCTATATTATGGCGGTGGGAGCAGTCACCTTTGTTGGGAGCTTGCATAGCAACACCAATAAAAAGACTGTAATCCATGATTTTCTCAGATTCCAAGAACTCGCAATCATACCGGAGTTGCCTGTAAAGTGAAAGTCGAATAATGCTTTTAACAAAAACCAGAAAAGTTTTGATTTATTTGAGGATCAAAATATACACATCTTTATTAGAAAAAGCCTCTTATATATGCTATGACTTTGAAACAGATGAGCCAACTTACTTCAAAAATTTATAGTGTGTCAATGGATCTAGGTGCAAAAGAAGATCAAAATCCTTGTCCTTGTATATGACTCTTCCCTCGATTTTCTTTCTGTTCTGTTTTCTTCCTTTAGGCGTGCCTTTGAGATCATAAATTTTGCATTTTCCCACAGATGAAGGGATGACAGTTGATAACACAGAAAAATAAACCTGCACATGAAAAATCACTTTGAGGAACTCAGCATCGGAACCTTAATCAAGAATCCTTTGTTTTCTTTTCCAGGGCTTGCTCTCTCCTCTATATTTTCTTTTCATAATGGCCATAAACACATGCCATGGTTGCAAATACTGTTGCAGACTACCCAACTTCAAGGACAATTTTTTGCTAATGCAGCAAAAGTAGCACGTAAAGGATCTCAGGGGATTATTTATCTTGGCAGAAACATGATCACTATAGACCATAAAAATGGGAATGTAAGTTGCAGAAGAACCTCTGATGAACTTTCAGAGAAATAAGTTGAGAAATTCATTTCTTTAGTAATCTTTTCAGAGCCTAGTGACACTGCCCAGTTGATCTGACTCTTATGTGAATCAAAGTAATGTCTCTTCTCTTGTGCAGAAAACCAAAACTTGGTCAGACCAGATACAAAATGAAAATGTCTTTACCTTGATCCCTCCATGTGGCTTCACAACATGAATTCCATATAGCTTGGTCAGCAATGAAGCTCGGTTCTTCTTAAGATAAGCATAATAGTTTGGAAGCATATCCACCATCACCTGCATGGAAAAGAGAATTAAGAATCCTTGCACCGTCTGTTCAAGTTCATAATCAACAACTTCGGGAAGATGGTGATTCTCAGAGATCCCAGATGATTGACCTTTACCTTCACTTCAGATTTACGCAGAGTTTTAATCACAAAACGCTCATCCGTTGTCAAAATAATCAGACGACCGAATTTCCCTGGTGAAGAGACTTCCCTTATTACGTCTTCCGCACAAATTGCCAGCATATACTCAGTATGATCAATGTTTTCAAGCTCTCGTAAGCGTCTGGAACAAAACAACATTTACATAACTATTAGTTATTTCTTCTGGAATTTACGTATTTAGCAGATTACCGTTTTCCAGGGAACGGGTTAATAAGGTTTCGCCATTGATGCAACACAATATATATCACCCATTTCATACAATTATTTAACTGAAAATCAGAAGAGAAAAAGGGACGTAAAAGCACCTGAAAGCCACAGGACAATAATCCTTCCAATCATAATCAGTAACGACGTAATGAGAAATATGTGCAAAATCCTGTTTACAGTATCGTATCTTGTTAATCTGAGCATCTCTGAACTCAAAAGCCGGAATCTCCTTCTGAAGAACCGCCATTTCCTGCCCTGAGAAATTCCGACCAGACATCATTTATCAAACTTACGTTTGCAAAAAAGCTGATTACTTACCAGAAACATTGACAATAAAGTACCTTGTAAAAAATCAGATACTTGTCTCAGAAATCTATGTTAATGTTACAAATTGACAAAGAGAAAGGTCCTCGGGGAATCACATCTTTACTGGAAATTCTTGGAAATAGTTGAATACATTGGTTGGGCAAAGGAAGGTACATTGCCGGTAGAGCAATGGATTTGGTCCGTTACAAATAGAATAAACCATCGCGCTTTTCGCGCCAGATTTAGTTATGCTTTTATATTGTTCCACTACCTGTTTCAAGGTTCGTTCTCTCTTTTAAGACCCAAGCCTCCAATGCCAACAACATTTCGCTGTCCAGTAGTGCGAGCAAAATTCATTTTTGTTACTTTTTCTAAGAGTATTAACAATTTTTCGAAATTATTACGTGCATCTTAGATTTTATTCCTTACCTGCTTGAAAGAATAATCACTTTAGCCTATGATTCTTTTAATATAAGGGTAATTATAAGACAACTGTGTGTATTCATAATTTTCATATTATTAGGTGCATCACTAGATACTTGTATGAGTACTATATACTTATTGAACAAAGAAGCACCATAAGTTTTCAAACATGCTTCTTGATTGTAGAACTATATCCATTCGTGAGATCATTAAATCTTGATCACAGCCAATGACGAAGCCAAAAGTTTAAAATAGGAGGATCTAAATAAAATATAGATTTCACCAAAATTTTCATATCAAAACTAAATAAAAATAAAGTTTTCTTAAGAATATAAAATAGTTAAAATTACAATGATCCTCGCCTATTTTTCATATATTAAAATCTTTTCATAACAAGATTATTGTCAATATTTGCAAATACATCTCTTTCAATGTAACACACTAAACAATCAGTCAGTAAGTCATCTCCCATTTTATTACGAAGTGAACTCTTGATAATTTTCATTGTGGAAAAAAATCTTTCCACTGTGGTTGTAGCAACTAGTAAAAGTAATGACAATTTGACTAACAAATAAATCAAAGGAAATACATGATGCTTTCTTGTAGTCACCATTTTCTTAGCAAAGTCTCCATTTCCACTCAATTCAGAGAAATTCTTATTCATACGTACATCAATGATAAAATTCCCAAGTTAATATTCAAGTTCAATTAAAGCAATAGGAGGAAACTCTGATGGA
>JANZLX010000009.1:22739608-22751341 GCA_025531955.1 Erythroxylum orinocense
ATGCAACGGGAGTAGACTTGCTGCTCACGAGGGAAAGTTAGAAGTCGGGATCAGTTCGTGTCTGCATTAGGATTTTTATATAACTTGTATTCCGCAACTTTTGTACAGTGTATTTTCGAACATTTCAATTTGTAATAAGTGCTAAAATATGGGAAGCTGAATAAATGAGATTGATTGAATGCGAACATTGCTTTATATATATCAATTGGAATTGTTTACAAATGTTTGTGTATTGAATGGGCCCGAATGACCCAAATCGGATTAGTTTAGATTGTAATGCATTAAAAACAATGTGCTATCGAATTCCAATTGATATATATTTAATTTTAATTTATTAAATATATAATCTTGAATTAAATTATTCATATTTTTTAGTAAAAAATAAATAATATGTATTTAAATGATAGTAAATCAAATTATAAAAAAAACAAAAAAGAAACAAAAACTATTTTTTATGATTTTCATAATTTTTGAAAACCGGAAGAAACTAAAACAAAAATAGAAACTAAAAACTTAAACAAACAATTTTTCTTACTAAATTTGAAAACAAAAACCAAAAACTAAAAACAAAAATGAAAACAAACACCAAAGTTTAATTGATAAATTGGTAAATAAAATTAATTAGTTTATAAAAATTAATTAGTTTAGGAAAACTGATTTATTCATTAAAAAATTAATCAAAATTTAACAACATGAGTTAATTATTTAAATCAAAATAAAAAGTTAAAAGTCAAATTGAATAATTTAACAATTCAAAATTCTTACATTTAAATTAAATAAATCGATTCAGATTGCTCTCAACCTTAAAGCTAACTTTCTTTGAGCTTTCATCATCATTTACGTCTTAAGATTTGATTCTCTTAGAATTTTCTCAAGGTTTTGTGTTGAAGACGTAAATACTTTGGGTCAAATTCTGTGGTTTAGTATGAATTTATGAAAATGTTAGATGGGTCATGTGTAGATATATTTAGGATTGAACTAGTCATTCAAACATGTGTTCGAATCGAATACAACTAACAAAGGCAAAGTTCAATGTTTTCGGTGCCTACCCTGCTTTTCGGTGCCCCTTCACAATCATTACTCAAATGAGTAATAATGTCACTATCATTATAAACTCGATTACTCCAAATGATAACACACTTAGAAAATATCTATGCCACGACATCATTTCACTTGCATTACCAATTAAAAATATAAAAATCTTCAAAACGTTTCATTTTCATATTTAATATTTTTAATTTTTAATTAAATATTAAAATATAAATTAATTATTTATTTTCGTCAACATAATTTTTTATTCTCTTATATAAATATATTAGTTGTTATATATTCGAAATATAATTACTTATTCATACTCAAAATTTTATGTAAAAAAAAAAGAAATTACCTGATCCTTTTATCGTTAGAGTTTACACATTAGCAAAAAAATATTTTTTGAATTAATTTATTTGATTTTTAAATTTAAATGTTTGATTAAAAATTTTAAAAGTTAAATATTTACATAAAAATTTAAAATTTATTGTAACATATAGGAGCAAGTGATCCATTTATTACCAACTAAATGCTCATTGTGACATTTGCAGGTCCTCGGCTGCTACAATAAGGGCCCATTCTTGTCATCGATTTCATGTTTTCTTGAATCATTTCTGCATCATTTAGTCATTAATGTTTGTCACCTCTTTACTTTTTAAAATGTAAATCCCTATCTTTTTAAATTTATATTTTAATTTTTTTATAAAAGACAAATACTTCCCTTACAATTTTAAAAAAATCTCCTAATATTTAAAAGTTTAAAAAATTCTCCTTTTAGTTTTCAATTTTTATTTTGGTTTAAAAAAACAACAAAACATAAGTATGATTTAAACGGGTTGTTAAATTTGAATCAAACTAATTAAATTTAACTCAAAATAATAATTTTAAAATATTAATTTAAATTAAATTTAAATACTTTAAGTCAGATTTAATAACAAAATTAAATTGGTGACATTTGATTAGTTTATGCCCATGTATGCTTTGTTGATATTTTTAATCGAAATTCATTAAAAAAATTTAATTGAAAACTATTTTTTTTAAAATTTAATAATCATAAAATTTTCAAGATTTCTTAAACTATTATTTGTTTCTTTTATCCAAAATCTTTTAATATATATGATGTATAGGAAATAAATCTTGCAATAGCTAATCTTTCGAATGCACAAATAAATTTTTTAAAGAATATCTAATATTTCATAAACTATTTACAAATTTAAAAATGGTGGATAGATAAATAATTAATACAAACAAATTCCACAATTTATTGTAAATAAATGTTATTTTCTTTGACCCTTATTTTTTTTTATGTTAATCAGGATTTAGTCTTAGAAAACAAAATCGAAGCAATCAAAGCTAAAAAAATTAATCTGAACCTTAAAATTAAAAAACCTAATTTTAAGAGTTTTTTTGATAGAGCTTCATATAGTAGACTGTTTGGCAACATAAAAATAAAAATAATTTTAATTTTAACTATATTTTATTTATAATAAAATTATTTATGTATGTAAATATTAT
The DNA here is from genome assembly GCA_025531955.1 of Erythroxylum orinocense. Taxonomy (NCBI): domain Eukaryota; kingdom Viridiplantae; phylum Streptophyta; class Magnoliopsida; order Malpighiales; family Erythroxylaceae; genus Erythroxylum; species Erythroxylum orinocense. The sequence continues at coordinate 22,742,156 of JANZLX010000009.1, forward strand.
TTAAAGTATAATAAATAATATGTAAAGCATAATATATTAATTATTATATAATTTTAAACAATATGAAACATAAATAAAAATATATCTAACCAAATCTTTTATATAGATTATAATATAAGTAAAATTAATAATAAAAATAAATATTAAAACATATAAAAAAGTCAAATAATAGTATATAATTTCCAAAATAAACGTGAAGATAAGTTTGTAGGTATTGTGAAAATTATGTGTAAAATATAAGAGCAAAAGAGACTAAAAAATATGTTCATTAATTGATCTAAAAAATCTATTACAAAAGTATTTTTTTGAGAAGCTCTAAATTTGAATTTCTTAAAAAGTTGTATTTTTAGTTGCCAAAAAATTATATCTATTAAAAAAATAGTTTTTCATTTTACATCTAAATACTTATTTTTTTTTGGAAAAAATCTTTTGCAATAGAAAAAAATACTTATTTACAATCTAAAAATTCAACCAAACAAATAATTTTTTTGTACCCCAAATAATTTTTGTGGTACAAAAAAATTACTTATTCACTTTTGAAAACTAACTTAAACTCGAACTTAATTGCCAAACCTACACCAAGCTAAGGAAGGTGCTCCTTTTACTTAAGTAGAGATGAGAGTAGACGCTTTGGATTCACTCTTGGCAATTTCGTCTCTTCCAAACCAAATGTTAGTTTAATTAGTTTTGTGCTTTGTCCAGTGAAGTACGTCAACCACCAAAATAAGTTCCTTTATTTTTTCTTCTATTCCAGTCGTTTTCACTTCATATCAACTCCAAAATCACTTCTTAGAATCGCTTCTACTTCACTCTCCCTCCTCTCTCTTTTCGTCTTTGGCTTAGCTATCCAACTATAACCTAACTTCATATCTACCCATTTATAAATCCATGTTAAACTGACCCAGATCGATATTATACAAGTTGACTTGAAATTCATATACCCTTTGGGTTTTGATTACTTAATTCTCTGAAAAGACAAGTTCTTTGAAGTTTAGAGATATGGAAATAGAGCAGAGTGCACCGGTCAACCGTGCTTTGACCTATGATGAAGTGTCCATGGAACGTAGCAAAAACTTCGTCAAAGCCTTGCAGGTACTTCTGGGATCTGATCTGCTACTGTCGTTTTCTTATTCGGTTGATCTGCTTAGGGGGTCTTATTGTTTCTTAAGTAGTCAATGACCATATTTGAAATATAGGAGCTCAAGAACTTGAGGCCTCAACTGTATTCTGCGGCGGAGTACTGTGAGAAGTCTTACCTGCACAGCGAACAGAAACAGATGTAAGTGATTTCTTATGACTTGATGCAATTACCTCTTTGCATGGTTTTGTTTATTCTTTGATTGGATTAGGGTATAAACTTGTCATTCAGTTGGATACTGTCTGGAATAAAATCTGTGAGTTTCAAATTAAGTGATTGAATACCTTTCTTGAAAGCCACGTTGTCTACGTTAAGAATAATTCTAAGAACATGTGACTTAGCACTAAGTTGCTACTGGTCAGGACATGGGCTGCGAGAATTCTGTGGAAAGAAAATTTCTCTCTCTGTATTTTGTGGTTATGTTCTGGGTTTTGGGTACTTGGTGTTTTGGTTTTTGGAAGACATTGTTTACCTTCTTTGTTAACGTGGAATTTGGCATCTGTTGACTTCTCATGTTTGGTAATTCTTGAAATTTCTACGGATTAGGGTATTGGACAACCTGAAAGATTATGCTGTTCGAGCCCTTGTAAATGCTGTTGATCACCTTGGCACTGTGGCTTACAAGTTAACTGACCTGCTTCAGCAACAAACAGTGGATATTTCAACCATGGAGCTAAAGGTTTCTTGTCTAAATCAGGTAAAATTTCCTGTTTCTGTAAGCACGAATTCCTTTTCATTGGACTGGGCATCGAGTGAATCAACATCAAAACTGATTCTGTTTGCCAATGTCAGCAAATACTCACTTGCCAAATGTATACGGACAAGGAAGGTCTTAGGCAGCAGCAGTTGTTGGCTATTATTCCTAGACATCACAAGCATTATGTTTTGCCAAGTAAGACCGATTTGTTTGGTTTTTTCTGGAAGTGATTCAGTGTATACCTTATTTCCTCCATCTGATTTTGATTTATCCCCTGTCTGTGTTAGATTCTGTCAATAAGAAGGTACACTTTAGCCCAGTCATACAAACTGATGCAAGGCAAACTCACTTTCAAGCTAGATCTCGTCTTCAGCCTTCAGGTTTGTGGGTGTACTGTGGTTGCACTCTATCCTTTGGTTTACTGTGATTAGTCCACAAAACCACCTTTACTTTCTCACTGGTTACTAGGGAACTTTACTTATAGAAGTATTCTGTGTCAGGTTCCCCTACAGCAAAGACCCTCTCTTGGCACTTGGCTTCAGAAACCAAATCTAGTTTGAAAGGGAGTAGGTTCGTTGTTGAAATTTCTTAATTTAATTCTTCTTTTCTCAGCTAAAGCACATCTCTTGCTGTTAAGCATCTTCTGGGAGAAGGTGTGTGTGTATTTGACATATGTTTATCATGCAGCAATGAAGATTCAAAAACTTCTGGGAACTCTTCTGTGGCTTTTCAACTCTTAGGTATGTGAAAAAATTAAAATGACATTGCACAATAAAATAAAATTTACTAAGATGGTTGCAATTTGTTAGTAATTGGAGCTCTTGTTCTCACAGATAAAGAGGAGAGTGCAAGGATAAAATCCACAGGAGCCCATGCTCAGCTAATTAGCGGAAGTCATGCATCAAATGCCATTATGCAAACATTTGGTGTCCCCCACAGGGTAATTTCAAAATCAGCAAGGACACAGACTTGTCCATCATTCTTCTAATTTGCATAATTTTTCTTGGAAGGTTTATAATTTGCATAATTGATAATTGATCCATGTATCGGATTTGGCTTTTCTTTTTGTAATGATCTTGAATTTTTCATCTGCGTTAGTTTTTGGGTAAAAACCATTCCATTGAGCGAGTTTCATAATTGTCGTCAAGTTTTCATCTTTCATTATACTATCTTTAGAGGTCAATACTTGAGGGTCTTGCATAATAATGAAGCACATGTAAATTAGGTATACATTGTAAGTTTATTCCTGAAAATTTTTGTTGGCTAAATTATGCCTCTGGCAATGACTCAAAATTCTGAGAGGCCCCTGCTACGTCTACTTGGCAAATCATTCTGACTGCTTCAGTTAACAAGACTGCAAAGATTTCCAGATTTTCGTTGACCTGGATGTTTGTCATGAAAATTTTCTATCTTTTTTGGGCTATAAACTACCTATTTCACATCTAAGGATACTCATAATGGCAGATTGTAATCTGAATGGTTGGAAGCATGGACTGAAAGAAGTTGTATAAATTGTGTTCCGACTGATGTGTAATCTACAAACGTTCATTGCTTTGATTATTGTTAAATGAAAAGAAGTGGATGACAGGAAATATGTCACACAGTTGATCAGTATGTGCTGACAAATCTCTGTAGACTAACGATTTTACAAGTGAATGTGATGTGAATTTTGATGTTTAAGAAAATCTTGTTCCTCTTATCCCTGCAAGATTGTAGTGACCACGTCTTAGAAATGTGTTGGATTTAACATTCTTGACAGAATGATTCAGGTTTTGTGTCTATTGACCATTTGACTCACAAAGAAGTAGGATCATGGAAAGTAAAGTGTATATAAGTTGATGAGATGATTCAATTATTACTTAACATGGCCATAAGTTGGCAAATTCAGGGTGCACAGAGCTGTGCTGCTGGAAATCATGCATAAATGTTGACTTAAAGCATCATAGGTTATACTTGTCCATGTACTAGGTTATACTTGTGTAACAATGTAGGCAATAACATGCTTGTAGGTTACTCAACCAGGCTCAGACATCACATAAGAAGTTCAGAACTTGTATAGTTATTGCTAGAGTCTACCAAGTTACTCAACATCATCAACTTGAAATACATCCAAACTTCTTATCTATTGTAAATTACAATATTCTTTGCTTTGTTTGGATTAATTAGTTTTTCTTCTGGTCAACGTATAGTGATGTTCTATACTACCTCAATATCAGCTGATACTATCGTGGTCAAGGAAAGAAAAATTAACAAACAGTTTCTGTGCAGGAACTGCTGGACAGTTCTAAACCGTTGACAGCATTCAGGTCGTTTGATAACCCAAGGCGTGAGATTGTACGAGCTCCTGTTCGTAGTAAAAGCATGATATCAGCATTCTTTGTTAAACAGAAAACATCAAAGCTGAAGGCTGCTCCTGTCTCATGAATCCTAACAAAACAAATCGCATATGCTGACTTTCTGACCTCCACTGTTATGATATGGAGTTCCCAGTAAATGTCTCCCATGCTTGTGATGTGAGTACTTTTCTTAGTAACTAGTTAGTCAAATTGCTTGAAATTATATTTTGTTTCAGTTCCTTTCATTTGGGTTTAATAATGAGCATTTTGTACATATAAAAATCGTAATGAAGAAACTCAACTTAACATGCTAGATAAACATTGGTCTGGCCACTTGCTTGTGTTCCTAACGTGGATAAAGAACTAAGAGCTAACATGATACACCATGGCTGGAAAACCATGTTGCAGGCCTGCATTTTCTTGTGATCAGTTTCCTGATAGTTTTGATTCTTTATAATGTTAATGCTGGGCACTTTTTCCCCTTTTTTTTTTCCCTTCTTTTGAACAGGTTAATATTCATAGTTTTTTTTTCCTCTCTTCACACCTGCAAGTGATTTGCATATGCCTTTTTCACTTTCTCCAAGCTTTTGATTGCCCCATCAGCATTTAACTCGTTAGAACAACTGTATGAAGAAGTAAGTAAGTCAGTGGCCCACTTGTCTTAACAGAAGACATGTAGTGCATGTGCCGATTGTGGTGTGCCCATGTCCATCTGGATTGTTGATGGTACTCTATTTCGAGGTTGTCAATGGCAGGTTGTGTTACAACCATGGCGCCAAGTAATTACTTGCTAGTTTGATTCATCTTATTCCCGACCCCCAATGCTAAATCCATTAAAAGGACCACCAAAGTAGCTTCACTCAATTATAACTTTGTGGATTAGATTACAAATATCATGCGTTGCCTCTTTGGAAGTGGCTGAACTGATACTGGATTCTCAAGAAAATTGTATTAGTGACGATAAAAATCTTTAATTTTGCAAGAGGCATATCTCTTGTAATTTATAATTTTAATAGAATAGATGGTATTAATTATTTTAATATGATATACGTGAGGTATGGGGATCAGATCTTCCGAGTTCCACACATAATACAACATCGTTTTAACTACATAATATCATCAAATTGTGTGCGGAATAGAATCAGAATAGAATAACGAGAACAGAAGATCAGAACCCTAAATATGAGAGAAAAATATCTTTAAATTAGGCGCAGAATAGAATTAGAAAGAATAATGAAAACAGAGGATCTAGACCCCAAATGTGAGAGGGGATGAATCCTCCCTTGCTAGAAATAAAGCTGAATTCCAACACTTTGGCATATTTCAAGATTTATAAGCCAAAACTTATTTGAATATTTTAACTTCTGTATCCTAGGATATTTTCATCTAAAAAGTTAATATTTTCTTACAAGTTAATAATACTACGTCGTACGCTACATGCAAGAACAGCGACCTTTGACTTCACCAATGAACTGAACCAGATCTTAGAATCATCTTAACCGAAACAACTAAGCAAACATATCCATAAGAATCATACTTACGCACAACCCAATTGATCAAGAAGATCAAGCTTTAGACAATTCGGCTTATGCACAAACTAAATTGGTCAATGAAATCAAGAATAGACAAAACAACATTATTTTGACAACATCAATTCAGACCATTGAAGCTAAATAAAAGTGATCATCTCAAACTTAAACCGAACCTAAACCGATTTATCATTATACCATAAAAACTAGTCAAATGATAACTATATAATTAACTGATACTAAACCGTTATAAAACTGGTTAAAAATAAGATAAAATTAAAAATTTTAAAATAATTAAAAAATTCTTTATTTATCAAAAAATTAAAGTTTAATAAAAATTATTAAATAAAAATTAATTTTTTTAAATTATAAAAACTAACGGATTAATTAATAAATTGATCAATTTTTAACAACAAAAATTATTAAACTAAATCAAACCAAAATATAAAAACCAAACTAAAAAATTGACCGGTTCAAAATTTTTATTATTGAACAAGTTCGGTTTTTAAATCATTGACTCAGTCCAATTATTTTTACAAGGATGATGTTAATTATTTTAGTCCTGACTAAGAGAAACATTTTTGTTATGAACAACCCTAAAATTACTTTTATAAGGAGGAAGTTTCTATTTTGCTTACCTAAAGGGCTAATATCATGACCGATTAAAAATGTAATGCACTTGTGAAGATACATCCTGGTTAAAGACAAAAAAAGGGAAGGGGGAAAAAAAAGAAAAAGAAAGAAATCAAATGGTTTAATAAACGAAAACATCCATTACAATACATAATCTCTCATCTTCGTTACCTTGTGAAGGTTATGCACCACAATATACATCAAAATCTTCTCAAATCTAAAGATATGCTGACATCTTCTGTTTCGATCTCCAACTCTCAAGAGTATTAAAACCTTTTCACAAGCGTCACTTCTTAATAGACATATCAAAATCTCGGGGCTGCAACAGAAACTCACAGTAAGTTAGAATCGTCCAAGTTCAATAAAATGCAATTACAACTTCAAAGAACAAGACAAGTGTAACACAACGGTCAAATAGACAGCAATGATGCCTCATCTGATAGTTCTTCTCATAAAAAGAAAAGGTCTTCAAGTCCAAAAGGCTTTTTTGAATTGGGATTACTACTACAAACTATTATGATAAATGAATGTAACCTACCTCCACCGACTGTTGCTTCAGGTAACCGCTCAATGGAGTACTTATGTTTAGTGATGTACATGATTGGCACACCAGGAACCTGCAATTAGCCAAATCACATTATGCCCGGAAGCAGAGATAAACAGACAATGCCATAAAGCAGTATCTATTTGAACGTACCTTCCGTATCCTTCGTTTTAAATCTCGATCACACGTAGCAACAATGAAACACTTGTGCTGTTTCCATAATGATGAATAATGTTAGCAAATGCATATCACAGTTCGCAACACAATACAAACAACCACCATATAAATAACGCTTAAATAATTCAAGTTAGTAACACGTAGAAATATGGAGAAAATCGGAAGCACATCAAAACCCACCTGAGTGACCCTATCTACTATACAGTCATCTGCATAGGTCCCTTTATGAATACAGGGTATCCTCTCAAACCGAGGATCCTTTGCAATCCTGTTAAAGGGAAAATGCAAATCAGATGGAAATAGAAGATGACTACTAACAATATGCTCATAAGAGGTGGTCAAAATGAAAATGCGGGTTAACACAAGCTCTGAACCAGCCAAGCATTTAGCAATCTGAGATAAGTTCATAAGAAAATTTACAGAAAAAGTAGAACAAGTGAAAAAACAATGATGAAAATTAGTGATCAATGTCACAGGAAAAGCCAAGAGTTAAATACCTCAGAGCTACTCGATATTTCTGGCCTAGCTTCTCAAGCTCTGCCATCACGCAATCTGTGATACATGGGGTACCTGCAGACACCCAGTGGATGATGAAATGAATAAAACAAGAACAGAGAAGGTGTATAATTTTTCTCATAAATCGACTGATCTTTCACAATTTGGTAATAGGACTTCGATTTCCCTAAAATAATGCTCCAAAAGCAGAGGCATTACCAAACGCTACTTACAAACTCAAGGTTATCCACTACCAAAACATTAGCAATCAGAAAATTGAGAAATAAATACTAAATCTCCTAGTTCTGATAAAAACAAAAGAAAAGAAACTGCGCTCATATACTCACACTTCGCGTACAAGCAGTCCATCATCCCTTTCTCCAAATCCAACTACAAAGCAAAGAAGAAAAAACAGAAACAAGAAGCAAGCGTAAGAGACTAACATAAGTACACGAACGAGTGCAACTGTAAATATTTGGATGTAATATGAAACAAACTGGACCATAATGAGAAAAAACCAGCTTAAAATAAAAACAACACAGAACAACAAACTCTTACCTTATTCTGAATGGAGAAATTTATGAAGTTGGTATCCACCAGAACCCTGTATGGAGGTCCCAATGCTGTATTGTATTTGAAATAAAGCGCCGAAGAAACTTGCGGCCTATATCACCATAAACCCCAGAGGGTATGCATAAATGAACGAAGAAAAAATAATACAATTAAAATTCGAGATATAGAGAACTTACACGTTTCTCGGTAAATTCAAATTGGAAAGATCTTTTTTCTTTGGATTCAAAACCTCCTCTTTGTGTCTAAGTACACGATTATATTCAAAGGTCAAAAATTAAGCGGAAAAAAAGAAAGGAAAAGGCTCAGAGACGAGGAAGAACTAACTGTTTAATTGCTTTAGAAGTGATCATCTTCTTCATCGCAGCAAACTTCGGGCCCTTCTTGGCTCTTCCCATAGCTTCAGTAGGTCTCTAAAACCCTAATTCTGAGATGGGCTACGTTAGTTAGAACTGAATCAACTATAAATCCTTGAGAAAATATCGTATTGGTCTCAAGAGAGAGAGGAACGGAGACAAGTTGTAACGGCGGTGGAGAAGAAACGGACACCACGGTGACTTTTTACCGATGACAAGGTGGTAGGGTTTATGGGCTTTTCACCTGTACAAGTTTATTACATAACTAACCCTGGTCTAAGCGTGGTAACTAATAAAGAGGACTGAGGCTTGCCTACAAAAAGGGCATTTCTTTAATTATTTAGATCTTTATATGATATAATTTTTATTGATATTATGGACTTAACGTATAATTCGTTTCTGTTATTTTTAATTAAAGTTTATTTATTTGTAATTCTAAAATGATGTCATAATTAAAATTTTAAAAATATATTATTTTTAATAACAAAATATAATAAAAAGATTATAAATATTTAAAAATTAAACAAAATAGTATACTTACCCTTGATTGATTTCTCAATATGTTTTGTCAATAAGTATTTGAAAATAACCTCTCTACTAGTTAAAGGTAAATTTTTTTATATCAAAACAGGCGTGTCAATTAATGAAATCAATTAACTCACAATGCAAACAAAGAGTCACAGAACCTAACAATTCATACCACAAACATTC
>JANZLX010000009.1:22802048-22815737 GCA_025531955.1 Erythroxylum orinocense
CAGAGTAAGGTTAGTGAAAATGCAGTTCGATAAGCCATTGTTGTTACCTTCTTTTTGTTGGTTTGCTTCGCTTCAAGATCTTCTTCACTAATTTATAGAAGGATGTCTCAGGTTAGGAAGAAGCTTGTGGAAATAAACTTGCGTGAAAAGTCAACAAGACGTGCACTTTGGGCACTCTTTGCGAAGTCCACAAGACCTTTTATAACGCGCAATCATTTACGTGTTGTTCGACTAAAGTTTCCATTGAAGTCCTCAGTCGTTCAATCGGTCAAGCTGAGAAATTTCCAAGTTCTTTATGTTGTCTGTAGGTTTGGCAAAAAATGAGAAAATTTATGCTAATGTTTAATATGTTCACATTGAAAGTCATACAATATTAAAGACATACAATACCGGCGTATACGGGGTGGTTGAACTGCATTTCCGGTTTGAAGATGCAGGGTCTCTGAATGATAAATTCTGGCCCAATGCATAGAACCTTCCTAGTTCCAAGCTGTGAATTACTACAAACCATGAACTATGAACTCCAGTCACGTGTAGACAGCCAGGAGCCTTGGCCCCAAATGCTAGATAGATATTAGTAACTTTTCCAAACTTTTCTGTTATGATAAAATTAAATTATGGAATATTATAGCATTTATAAATTTAATTATTAATGTTAAAACTTATTAATAAAAGTATCTTTGTTTTGAAATTTTAATAAAATATTAAAAAATTTCACATTATTATGATAAGGATTTATTTATATTAAAGAAAACAAAATATATTTTATTAAATTTTAATTTGTTAATAGTTAATTGAAAATTTTTAGTAACAATCGAAAATCAATATAAGAAAGGGGTGAAATTAAAATATCTAATCTTAACGGAGCTTTGAATTGGCTGAAAAGTTTGAATTTGATGAAATTCAATGTTCCAGTTTTCTTCTTCTTCTTTTCCATATTTTCAAGTGGTAATTGTCTTTCTCCTTCATGTGAAGCTTTTCTCTTCTATTTCCTTATTTTGTTTATTTTGTAGTAGGTTAGACAGAAAATTATAGAGATTAGCAAAAATCCATTAGAAAGGTGTAAAACGTTATATATGTAAGATTTTTAGCTAAATTACTTCCCTTTTATTAGTGATTTTTTATCATCTTAAAATAGTGGAAGAAGTGAATTTTTATCATCTTAAAATAGTTTCTAGCTGGAATTATATTCTGGATAACAATTTTGATGAAATTAAAAAAATGGAGAAAAAGTGAATGAAAAGATGAGAAAAGAGGAGTTAGGAGAAGAGAAAAGGGAGAAGAAGAAGAAATTTTAGGAAAATTTAAGATGTATTAAGGAACAAAATAGAAAATATGAATATTTAAGGGTAAAATTAGAATTTAATTCTTAATGTATTTTAGTAATAATAAAAAATGTGACAGTAAAATAGAAATTTTAATAATTAAAGGTATTTTAGTAATTATGGTGGTAAGCTAAAATAAGGATATTTTTATTAAATAAGAACAAAAGGGTAAAAAGGGGTAACTTTGGATTATCAAGTGTAATTGGGTTTGAAATTTTTTCTTAAATAAATTCTAATAGAATTTTATAAATGTCTAGGTCCGAAGGATGGATTAAGGAGTAGATTGGACCAATTAAAATAGTTAAGTCTGATAATCAAGTAAGGGTAACCTTAAATTATACCCTTATAATTGTGTACGATTCAAAAAATTGTAAAATTTTGTTGTTAATAAATTATTTGATGGTGAATCATATTTTGAATTAGTAATTACTTAAATTAATGATTAATAATTAAATATCTAGATTTTTAAATATATGAATTATTTTGAAGAATTTTTTTTATTAATAAATAATTGAAAAGGAACATAATGTTCAGTATTTATATTTTGTTGCATGTTATGACGTGTATTGCCTAATAATTTGAGAAAATATGATATTTATAATTTTCAATTATGCGTATAATTAAGAATATTAGGATAAGATAAATTACGCTCACGAAATTAGATAGAGAATGGTCTATAATTGTTTGAGGATAGACTGTGAAAGTTGTGAATCTCTAGTTTGCCTAGGATAGACTATAGTCGATAGTCATAGATTAATGAGTCATTGAAATACGAGCGAGTTATGGCTATGGAGGAAACACCAGGACATTTTGGATCCTGGAGATGTCCTTTGTCGATGGCTAAGTACCGAAGTGCTATTGAAGTATCATGAGTTCTCGGAATATCTTGTGTTAATAGCTAGATACTAGAATGATACTAAGGTACTAAATTAGATTAATAGATTGAGGTACCCTATACCGATATTTACATATTTGATTACATTTTCACTTAGTGAGTGATTATAATGAGTATAAATGAGTTGACAGATTATTAAATGTAAGTCTAATAAGTTGAAATCATTGAATGTAAGCTTATTAGGTTAACCATGACCCAGTTAATTCAATTAATAAAGAGGCAAAATCTTTTATAATGCGCAATTAGAGCTGAGTTTACGCGTTGTTCGACTAAATTTTCCATTGAACTTGTCCTCACTCGGTCAATCTGTCAAGCTGAGAAAATTCCAAGTTCTTTAAGCTGACTGTAGGTTTGCCAAAAATGAGAAAATTTATGATAATGTTTAACAAGGTCACATTGAAAGTCAACATCGTTAGCTTTATATTAAAGACGTACAATACCGGCATATACGGGGTCGTTGAACTGGATTTCATGTTTGAAGATGCAGGTTCTCTGAATGATGAATTCAGGCCCAATGCATAGAACCTTCCTAGTTCCAAGCTGTGAATTGCTACAAGCCATGAACTATGAACTCCAGTCAGGTGTAGACCGCCAGGAGCCTTGGGCCCAAATGCTAGATAGATATTAGTAACTTTTCCAAACTTTTCTGTTATAATAAAATTAAATTATGGAATATAATAGTATTTATAAATTTAATTATTAATGTTAAAATTTTCACATTATTATGATAAGGATTTATTTATATTAAAGAAAAACAAAATATATTTTATTAAATTTTAATAGGTTAATAGTTAATTGAAAATTTTTAGTAACAATTGAAAATCAATATACTAAAGGGAAGAAATTAAAATATCTAATCTTAACTGAGCTTTGAATTGACTGAAATGTTTGAATGTGATCAAATTTAATGTTCTATTCTTCTTCTTCTTCTTTTCCATATTTTCAAGTGGCAATTATCTTTCCCCTTCACGTGAAGCTTTTCTCTTGTATTTCATTATTTTGTTTATTTTGTAGTAGGTTAGACAGAAAATTATGAGATTAACAAAAATTCATTAGAAAGGTATAAAATTTTATATTGGTAAGATTTTTAGCTAAATTGCTTCCCTTTTATTAGTGATTTTTTATCATCCTAAACTAGTTTCTAGTTGGAATTATATTCGGATTGTTTGTGATAACAATTTTGATGAAATTGAAAAAAAATGGAGAAAAAGTGATTGAAAAAATGAGAAAAAGAGGAGTTGGGAGAAGAGAAAAGGGAGAAGAAGAAGAAAATTTTAGGAAAATTTAAGATTTATTAAGGGACAAAATTAAAATTAGAATTTAATTCATAGCGTATTTTAGTAATAATAAAACAATGTGAAGGTAAAATAAAAATTTTAATGCTTTAAGGTATTTTAGTAATTATGGTGGTAAGATAAAGTAAGGATATTTTTGTTAAATAAGAATAAACTTGAAAATAAAAGGGTAACTTTGGATTTCCAAGTGTAATTGGGTTTGAAATTTTTTCTTAAATAAATTCTAATAGAATTTTATAAATGTCTAGGTTTGGAGGATGGATTAAGGAGTAGATTCGACCAATTAAAATAATTAAGTCTGAAAATCAAGTAAGGATAACCTTAAATTATACCCTTATAATTGTGTACAGTTCAAAAAATTGTAAAATTTTGTTATTAATAAATTATTTGATGGTAAATCATATTTTGAATTAGTAATTACTTAAATTAATGATTAATAATTAAATATATAGATTTTTAAATATATTAATTATTTTGAAGAATTTTATTTATTAATAAATAATTGGTAAGGAACAAAATGTTCAGTATTTATATTTTGTTACATGTTATGATGTGTATTGCCTAATAATTTGAGAAAAATATGGTATTTATAATTTTCAGTTATGCATATAATTAAGAATATTAGGATAAGATAGATTATGTTCACGAAATTAGATAAAGAATGGTCTATAGCGATATACTAGAATGATACTAAGGTACTAAATTAGCTTAACGGATTGAGGTATCCTATACTGATATTGACATCTTTGATTACGTTTTCATGTAGTGAGTGATTATAATGAGCATAAATGAGCTGACAAACCATTAAATATAAGCCTAATAAGTTGCAAACCATTGAATGTAAGCCTATTAGGTTAAGCATGACCTGTTAATTGAGTTAATAAAGAGGTAAAACATAAATAGTAGTAATTAAAAATAATTAGTATTAATAATGAATAATATTATTATTATGGATGTTTACTGAGTATTGCTTATATATATATATATATATATAAGGATACGGTCATATTACTCTTACTGAATAGACAATTCATCTTTTGCCGCTATATTTTTTAAAAAATAGAGATAATGTTGATAATTTTAGTGCACACGATTAACATTGTAGATTTTAGGTGGGCAGATCAATTTGTTTTATTGTATGTGCTTTTAAATGTTACAATTTGGGGGGAAAATTTGTTAATGATGAACATTATTTTGTAGACTAATGAAAATTTTTTAATTTAAAAAACCGAAGGGGTAGTAGTTTCGCAAACTTTCCAATTTTACCGTGATCGTCTCGAACAAAAACAAAAACAAAAGCAATCAAAAGCGAAATAACAAAAATATCAAAAATTTAATAACGTAGTTCGATACACCTCGCCTACATCTTCAAGGCTCTCACTTAGCTTAATACTTTCACTAAAGTACAATAGATTTATCCAAGGCTTTACTGAGTCGACACCACTCAACCTTTGATACTATCTCTCAACTTTACTTCCCGTGAAAGTTTTTCACACCCAATAACACGACCAACTCGTGTTATGCTCGTCAGAAGATTTTTCTAAAAAATTTTAATTAAAAGACAATTAATAAAATAACTCAAGTGATGAATCAACTAAGAATAAAAACATAATACACTTGAGACAGAAAAAAGACAACTTCTTAATCGATTCAGCTCCTCTATAATAGATCTGGAAATTATTCACCAGCTGGACTAACCCACGACAATTTCAGAATCAGACTATGGCCGCTCAGTTTACGACTAGCAGAACATACACGCAGTCCTCAAATAACTTCTATGTTCTTTTTTTTTTTGGTGAAAATCAACTTGATGTGTGATGATGCTCGACTCTTTTTTCTAAGTCTTAAGGAGTATGCATAGTTTAATCTCAGGAGAAATGATTTGATAAATACTATTTGCCTATCTTGTTTTATTAATCTTTCATTTGCTTAGGGATAAGTAAGGATTAGGTACGGGAGAATTTAATGTGTCATAATTATGCCTTACTTTTAGCATTCAAAGTCTTTCATAATCTATCTTAATATGTTTAAAACTTATTATTTTAATTATTTTTGCAGGATAAGGTTGAAAGTCTCATAATAGAGCTGCACGTTCAATATCCCATTCTTCTGCACCAAAAATGCCTACTTTTGTGTATGCGTACGTTCAAAGATTGCCTCCATGGGGATTAAACGATCTTATCTCTAAGTGGAATTTTAAAGTTTTTTGTTGTACTAGAAATATATATATATATATAAAGAAAGGTCTTAGCGAGGCATTATCTGAGGAAGTCAGTGTGCGGATTTTTTGGCCCGTCTAGGTTCGAGTTGCACCTATTCCGAGAGAGTTTGGCGTACACCCCTACCTGGTCTCCTTCCTTACTTATGCACTGATGCACAGGGTGTAGCGTTTTGTCGTTAACTCTTTTAGCTAGTTTGTCTTATGTAACCAAAAAAAAAGGGTTACTTCGCAAGTTGCTAGTACCGAGTGATATAGTGCAAGCAACGTTTGTCAAATTATTAAGGCATAGAATGCTCGTAGCGATGCGAGCATCAAATAGTTGAAAATTATTGCTCAAATAATCAATTCATATTTTAAGTAAAAAGAAAATTACAGAGAAAATATATACAAAATAGAGATAACGCATCTAGATCAAAAAATGGAAAAAAAATTATTCAAATCTAAGATTTTGGAAAGGCAAAATATTATTAATTTAAACAAAAATGATTTTTCAAATTAGTATTAAATCTTTATTTAAATTATTACATAACTCGCCCATGATTTGAAATCAATCTGTTCTGAAACAAAGTATATTTTCAATAAATAGAATTTGAAAGCAGCTACTAAACGTGTACATATAAAAAATTCTTATTAAGAACAAAAACCAATCCTATGTTATGGCTATATTCGATAGGCTATATTCCATAGTCGTCGGTGAATGAGTTATTGAAATATGAGCGAGCAAACACCGAGACATTTTAAGTGCTGGAGATGCCCTTTATCGATGACTAGGTATCAAAGTGGTATTGAAGTATCTTGAGTCATGGGAATATCTTGTGTTAATAGCTAGATATTAGAATGATACTAAGGTACTAATTTAGATTAACGTATTGAGGTACCCTATACCGATATTTAAATATTTGATTACGTTTTCACTTAGTGAGTGATTATAATGAGTATAAAGAGCTGACAAACCATTAAATGTAAGCTTAATAAGTTGCAAACCAATGACTATAAGCCTATTAGGTTAAGCTTGACCCAGTTAATAAAGAGGTAAAACATAAATAGTAGTAATTAAAAATAATTAGTATTAATAATTAATAATATTATTATTATGGATGTATTGCTTGTGTGTGTGTATATATATATGTGTTGACCTATTTTCAATATGTGTTGACTTATTTGATTTTAAGGATACGGTCATGATACCTTACTGAATAGACAACTCACCTTTTGTCACTATATATTTTTAAAAAGATAGAAAAATGTCGATAACTTCAGTGCACATGATTAACATTGTAAATTTTAGGTGGGCAGATCAATTTGTTTTATTGTATATGCTTTTAAATGTTACAGTTTGGGATGATTATGCTTGTACAAATTTTTTATTAATGGTGAAAATTATTTTTTAGACTAATGATTTTTTTTATTAATGATGTAATTGTGAAAATTTTTGTCTAGCTTGTGGTTTAGGAATTTTAGAGCATCACATAAAAACTCACTCCTGTGGATGAAAAGGAGTGAGTTTTCTTTTTAAGACTCTGGTTAGAATTCTAAGTTTGCTCTTTGATTTTGGACCACAAGACACCGCTACCTAAAATAAACAATACTCGTAATTATGGAATTGTAGCCACGATCTTACCATCGTTATACTTATCCCAGAGCATCACGTCACCATACTTAAAGATTTTACTAAAGGTAGAACTTGTGTGTTGAGAACATTTGAGGGCATATAACTATTATATGCAGCTGCATGAGAAGCTGGGATTCCTACAAAGAACTCTGTGGCAAGAATAGTTGATGTCCATTTAGTCCAGGAGTTTTTAAAATTGTCAGGATTGCTAGAACTATAATCGAACGGGGACTTGTTGTAGAAATATATCCAGACATAGTCAAATAATCCTATTGATACACCATTGAGATAATAGTCTGGAAATGGATATTATGGTGCCGCTGTTAAATACACTTTCCTTTTTCCATTTTTCAGCTCTGACAACCTACGGGCAAGAGCAGCATAGTGTCGTTCGTCTCTTTCGATGTCAAAGTCTATACCATCCAAAACGATGTCTCCTGTGGCCAGGAACTTGACAAACCGTTAAGAAAGTTGTTTTAGAGGTAGTCTGCAACACTCCTAGTGTCATCAGCTGATTGTAAAGAATAGTTGTCTGGATCACAGTGACCTGATAAGTTGATTTCAGGAGCCTGTAGTTACTAAATTTTGACAGGAAAGCTATGTTCAATATCTGGTATTTTCCTTAGGCACATGTGGCAGTAAGCATACCTTCCCTTTCATCTTGGCCACAATAGACTACTATAACTTCAATGATGTGGAATAATTTTGCCTAATTTTTAGCATTCTAATCCTTTACATTCTTATTTTAATGTGCTTAAATTCAATTCTTAAAATAAAAAAAGATTAAACCTTAATCCAAATTTGAAAAGTTTGAAATAAATAGTCAAAATCACTAATTATTAAGGGGAATCAAGGAGATTAGGCTTCCAAAACATTTTAATTTGCATTTGATATCAAATTATGGGAATCATATTGAAGTGAAGTATAAAAAAACAATATGATGTGATCTTAAACGTGGGCACACTCAGTAAAAACTGCAAATTCAATGCTTCGAATATGCAAGAGAAAAACATATTAAAAGTGATCAACCTTATCTTGGTTGGTCTGGGTTTTTCACATAGGCTTTAAAGACTATAAATCGACCCAGGTTGTGAAACAACAAATCATCCAATTTCTAGCTACATTTTTTTATTTCTCAAAGTTCTTTTTTTTTAGTCAACATTAGAGTAGTTTTTCTACAGCTTCTAGTGGTAGGAATGACTATTGTTGACTAAATATTTTATTCTTGGTTGAAGGAAGTGGAAGCTCATTTTGGAGCTTTGAAGATTGGGAGGAAATTGGTTCTTATAGTGAAGTATTTCATTTACTCATATATTAAATTGCTTTTATATACTTCTATTTTATGATTATTTTTATTAATGTCTAATGCACATGATTAATTTATTGGTTGAAGTAATCGTTTGCTAAATTAAAGTTTGAATACGTAAAAGTTCAAGTCTTTTAATCACCTGTAGTAACTAGAAGTTTTAATTTGTTGTGTCAGAAATTATTTCTGTTAGAGAAAGCATTCAACTTTGGAAATAATTTTTCTACTAGTTAGGGATAAGGCTGCGTACTAATAGACCTCTCTAAACCCCACGTCTCAGTGGGATTTCTACTGGGAGTTGTTGTAGAAAAAACATTCAACTAGATTAAATGCTACCATAGATGTTGTGCTTGTCTTGCTTTAATGGTCTTTCTTTTCTTAAAGCTATTATTTATATAAATTTTGGATTGTATCTAAGGTTGTTAAGCAATAAAAGTTATTTAAAATCCTTTACAATATTATTTTAGTGGGCTCAAATTCAATTCTTTTAAGAAAAAGATTAAACCTTAATCCAAATTTTAAAGTTTAAAATAAAAAACAAAATCACAAATTATTAAGGGGAATTAAGGAGATTGGGATACCAAAACATATTTTTTGCAAATTGATATCAGATTATGAGAATCAAAGTGAAATATAGAAAAAACAGTATAACGTGATCTTAAGTATAGGCACATACAGTAAAAACTGCAAATTCAAGACTTCAAATCTACAAGAAAAAAACATATTAAAAGTGGTTTAAAACCTTATCTTGGCCAGCTTTGGGCTTTCACATGGGTTTTGAAGGCTATAAATTGATCCAAGATGTGAAGAGCAAATAATCCAATTTCTAGCTACATGTTCCAATTTCTCAAAATTCTTTTTTTTTCTTTTTTCTTTAGTTAACATTAGAGTAGTTTTTCTTCAACTTTTAGTGGTAGAAATGACTATTATTGGCTAAGTCTTTTATTCTTTTTTTTAATAAAAGGAAAATATATATCTAAACTAACATTACAATGAGTTTAAGACTATACACAATAAAAGAAAGCAAATTCGACACAACTTATTTACATAACCAAGCTAAAAGTGCCAACTATACTTCATGTCATCAGATAAGGTAGTGTGCAGATTTTTTGCTATTAAAGAAGATCGAATCCAATTAATTATACTCTCCGCAACCCGATAAGCTCCAATTTCCTTATGAGCAAATCATCATAAGTTACACTCCTTCCAAAGGTCGTAGATGGTAGAAAGAAGGGCACCTTGATAGATGATAGCATTAGGCTAAACCTTTCGGGAGTATCTAATAGCCAAGCAAAAACATGGTCGTAAGAGTAGGGAGAGCTTGTTCCGGGTAACAAATGTAAGATCATGCTGCAAACCACTTTTGAGTATGAGCTCAAGAAAAAGAGGTGATCACGGTCTTCAGCTTCCAAATTACATAAAGAGCAAGTAATGTCGACATTTCCATGCAAACGACGCTTAGTCTTGAGTCTATTGAGGATAGTAAGCCACGATATGAAGGAAGCCTTAGGAGAGATAGAATTATGCCATAAAAGAGAAGACCAAGATACCTTAGTTAATCCCCAAGTATGTAGTAGATGACAAGACTTGTTGGTGAACCGCCCATTAGTTTTCAACTTCTACAAGATGGCATCATCCCATAGCATATCTGGAATAGAAGGTACAATGGGAGCTAGAGTATTGAAACCTCTAATAGTACCCTGCCATTGGTCATTTCAAAGAAGGGAAGAGACCCTCAGATTCAGAAGAATTCTATTACTCAATGTTGAATAAGAGGTTGCAAAAATATGGATTGTAGTCTACCCAATTGTCAAACCAAAACCAAGTCTGACTTCCATTATCGACCTGGTGCTTAATGCAAGGATAAATTATGTCACGCATATGCAGCATTTGGATCAGAATCCAAGAAAATTCCTTCCTACCCAGTCTTTTATTCTTGGTTGAAGGAAATGGAAGCCCTTTTTAGAACTTTAAAGATTGGGAGGAAATTTATTCTAACAGTGAAGTATTTCATTTACTCATATATTAAATTGCTTTCTATACTTTTATTTTAGTATTATTATTTATTAATGTCTAATGCACGCGATTAATTTATTAAATGAAATAATCATTTGCTAAATTAAAGTTTGAATAGGTGAAAGTTTAAGTCTTTTAATCACTTGTAGCAACTAGAAGTTTTAATTTGTTGCGTCAGAAATTATTTCTTTTAGAAAGAGCATCCACTAGATTAAATGATATCATAGATGTTGTGTTTGTCTTGCTTTAATTTTTTTCTTAAAGGTATTATTTAAATTTTAGATCATATATAAGGTTGTTAAGCAATAAAAGTTAATTAAATTATGTATTTTCAATTAACTAAACCTTAAAAAGATGGACATTTAGTATCACATTGAATTTATGATTGATAAAATCATTATTCGGTACCAATGATCAATCGTAGTTCCAAAGGGTGAAAGCGAAGGTAAACCAAGGTTTGCTTATTAAAAACTCTCATTTTATTACTTCCTTTATTTCCATTATTACAAAATTTGACAACCTCTTTTGTTAATTATTCAAAACGACATCATTTTACTTAGAAGAGTTGCGTCTCAAGTTGATATGGGAATGGGCAACCTAGGCACGAACCCAATTAAAAAAGACGTTATTTTATACTTTTAATTTTAAAAAATTGACATAGGTCGGCCTATTGCCATCCCTAGTACCTACAACAGTTCTACCAAATTTTGGCGTGATTGCCAAGGAATTCTAAGTTTGTATATTCGTTACAAGATCTACGAATGAAACTAATTTATAATATAATTTAGAGATAAAAAAGACTATGAAAAAGTTTAGGAAAGAAATAAAGATTCGAAAATAATGCAACACTACAAGCACTGAAACAACAAAAATTAGGGTGAACAATCGAATGCTACTATAACTCATCGAACTAGGTTTAAACCAACAACCTCATTACAACTTTTCCCAATTTGATGCAAATGTTAAATTTGAATTAAAATATAGTTTAATTCATTTGTTGCCAACTTTTCGTGGTAATGCAGGTGAGGTTTCATATAAGCATCTTTAGGAATTTTATATCGTATGCACATGAATGAAGCATAATGGTGTTATTGAAGAATAAATTAAATTGGGAGCATTCCCATTCTCCTTGAAGAATAATGCGCAAGATTGGTTATACTATTTACGACCTGCTAGTATCACCATGTGAAACTAAATGAAGAACCAATTTTTGGAAATTTTATTTCCAACTTCAAGGGCTACAAGCATTATAAAGGAGATTTGTGACATTAAACAACATAATAACTAATCACTATATGAGTATTGGAGCGTTTTAAAATTTTATGCGTTAGTATTCCACACCACCAAATTAGCGAACAACTCCTAATTCAATATTTTTACAAAGAACTTTTACCCATTAAAAGGATTATCATCAATGTTGCTAGTGGAGGAGCATTTGTTGACAAAACACCAATAGGACGCACACATTGATCACTAATATGGCATCCAACTCCCAACAATTCAATATTATGATGGACTATTAAACTTAACAAGTTAACGAGGTAACCATGTCTTCTACTGAAAAACATACGAATGATCTTACTACACTTGTTCATCAATTGGCAATAGGAAAAATGGAAGCAGCAAAAGTATATGAGATTTTTTCAGTTAAAGAGAATCCAACCTACATGTGTTTAGCATTTCAAGATAGCTTCACAGAGCAAGTTAACATGGCTAAATTTCAAGGACAACCTCAACATATTTATAAGCCCTCTTCCATCACATTTAACCCTGGTTGGAGAAACAATCCAAACTTAAAGTGGGGGAGATGGACAGACAAACCAATCAACCGCATATAATCAACCATGTAGGCCTTCTCTTCATTCTAACCAAACAAGACAACAATCATATCCAGCTGAAGCTTCAAATTATCTCATGAAGAAATAGGTAAAAACTTGGCTACTAACATTTTGAAATTTCAACAAGAGACTCAGTCAAGTATAAAAAATTTAGAGACTCAAACGAGATAGATTTTTGTTGTCATTAGTCATTTAGAAGCCCAAAACAGCAACAAACTGTCATTCCAAATAGTGACGAATCTTAGAAAAAATGTAAGTTTTGTAATTTTAAGAAGTGGCAAGGAGGTAGGGACAAAATGTGATGTGCAATTTGCACCTAAAAAGATCGAAATAGAGCTGAAAAATCTATTTCCAACACTTGATTTGGCTAAACTAGAATATGAGGATGAATTCCTCCCCTAGCTTTACTTCCTTCTTCTCTAGAAGAATTAAAGGATAACTGGATACGAGAGCGTGATGTTGATTTATATGCAACATTTCAAGAATTTAGCAAATCTAGGTACTTGTTTATCATAACTTGACTTAAAAGATAAGAAAAATAAGATCATTAATTAATCAATCAATTTTCTTAAATTAATAAGTTTTTATAAATTTTAATTAATTAATTAATTTTTTGTTGAATAATTTTTTTAATTAAACTTTAAAATTTTCAATGTATAAATACAATTTCTTTCGATCACATTTTAAATTTTTTAATTTTATTCAATATTTAATTAATTTTATGACTATCGGTTGAACCTTTTAAACCATAAATCTCTTGTCTTACCGATTTAACTTCTAATCCGATTTTTAAAACACCGGTTAATATCATTTTATCATCCAAATATCAATTTTAATATGTAGAAAGCTATTGAACAATAAAATCACTTTCCTTTAATATATAAAATTTCTACAACAGGTGGTAACAAGATTGATATTTCATTATTCAAATACGTATGTTAAATGCATCCATATTGTTATTTTACTCTGTTGCTTAACACGTTTATCCGTTACACGTTGGGCTTGATAGCAGCACTGTATCCTTGGTCATATTGGCGAGACCAGAGCATAACACCTCCATACTTGGGCGAGGACTTGACAAATGGCAAAATCTGAGAATTCACGACATCAGGTTGGACGTAGCCACTCCCCGCCGCGCTAGGAGAAGCAGGCAACCCCACGTATACTTTTCCGGCCTGAAT
>JANZLX010000009.1:22827322-22843876 GCA_025531955.1 Erythroxylum orinocense
CAGTGCACCACTGGCCCCCACCTACCTCCGTCCCTGTTAATAAGGGCATATCAGACATTTCATTCACTTTCTTAATAAGTGTGCATTTCTCTAAAATGACACTTATTTTGAATAGGAGGGAGTATTACGTTATAATGAATTCAAAACAAAGATGATATATATAGGTACAAAAGAGTAAGAAACGAAGCTAGTGCAGCAACCTAAAAAGCCACATTATAGGTTCCACCAAGTTTCATGTCACTAGAGAGAGAGTACAAAATATAATTTAGCACTTAAGGCTGCTCTAATCCAATTAGTTATCCGGTCAGCTACTTGATATTTCCCCTCTTCATAATTACGAAATATATGAGAGTTTTACACTGCTTCTAAAGAAAGTCAGTAATAAAGGCAGCTTTAACAAAAATAGCATTAGGCCTACCATGTTGAGAGTTCCTAATGGCCCAATTAAGAGATTGTTCCCCAGAATAAGAATAGTGATGTAAAGATGGCAGGTGCAAAATCCTACTTAAAAGACTAATTCTTCTTTAAACAAATTAGTCTTTTAAGTATCAAGACTAGGTTAAACCTTTAAACTATTTTGCCTTGTTTCATTCTAATTCACGACCTAGTTGCTTAAAAGGAAAAATCAAGATGACATAATAATCTCACTTTTATGCATATCAATTTATTCTATTTGAGTGAAAAGGTAAGATTTAGATTTAAAGGCTATTATGAATAGAAGATCTTCTTTTAACCTTAGTTTATTTAATATATGAGTTTAATATTAAACATAATTATTATACTTTTCGGTCACTTATATGATCAACTTAGAGTTCGAGCAAGTTAGGGAATTCTTACAAAAGTTGTACCTAACTTTTTATTGACAATATAGGTTGGCTTCAAAAAACTTTAAAAATAAAATTATAAGCCACTAAAATGTCAATACTTGAATTTATACTGACGCCAATCAATTTTCTGCAATCTTCAGATTCCTCTGAACATCCAACAAAAGACTTTGATCTAACTCAGTTACATTAACAGTTGTAACTTGTGGAAATAGATCTTCATCTATCAAAATAGTCAGATTATCTTCAACAAACAACATAATTTCCTTGTCGATCATATCTTGAATTATATTATTAAATTTCCAGCATGAAACTGTTGGGTGACTCCATGTATAGCCGTATTTTTAGTAATTTCTTCCTCTGGTTTCTTCCTTTGTGGACATTCTATGCTTTGATGATAAAGTAATAAAATTTTCCTATTAAAAAATTAAATATTTCCTCTATTTTAGAGATGTCAAAGTATATTGAATTTGAGTACTGGAGACGTGTATTTTTATTTTAACTTCAAGAGATCTTCATTAAAGAGAGAGAAAGCACATGTTTCATGAATATTAACTTCAATCACTACCAAATCATATGAGTTTTTTTCTTCTTCCTAGAAAAGTTGTTCATATTCAGGCACATTTGATGCTAATTCATAAAAATCATGAAATTTCATACCTTTAAAATTTTTCGAAGTTCAATATCAAGACTCCTTTGAGCTAACTTCATATACATGGTCTCTCGAAGTGTGATCTGACATCGACTTCTCATTTCCTAAAATTGAGTTATGATAATATATGTATTATTGCCACTTTTCTGAATAACTTTAGACAATTCAGTTATATTGACTTCAAATTCAGTCTAAAAAATTTGAGTATAAAATAATCTCTCTATTTCAGCCCATGAAAAGACATAATTCTTAAGCAATAAAATATAGTAGGAAAAGATTATGGCTTTTAATGAATTTAAGAACAATTTAAGTTTGAAATTGTTTAAATTTTCATAATTAGCCGATTCGGCACACTGAATGGTGAATCTAACAATGTGTTCAATGGTTGGTCAACCATCTTCATTAGAAAATGAATTAAATTCTAAAATTTTTAGGCCATGAGAGTAAGGATTTTGTAGTCAATATGCTCCAGGTAAGGCTTACGGAACTCTAGACGACCAAATTGCCTCAAGCTAGGTCCATACAACTCTTGAATAGCTTCTTTATTAACTTCCATATCAACTTAAAGACTCGTTTATGGAGGAGTAATAATAAGATTACGATTTACAATAAAGAATGCCCCCTACGCCGTAATTTGGTCTCTTTTATAAAGACGAATGTATCTTTCATCGGGGAAAAAAAAAAGAAAAAGCTAGGGGGCGACTGCATTTGTCAACTTCCATCACATCTAAAGTAGTACAAGCTATAAAGGAAATTTTAGATAATAATAAGGATGATTATACAATGCAAAAGAAACTTGAAATAACAAGGTGGTATTTTTGTTGGAATAGTGTGACTCTCTCTATCTTTGTGTATATGTTTATTTGTGTCTTGTATTATGATGTTGATGAATTTATATAATTTTCTCAACTTCAACTACCTCAAATATTTTTGTTCAACATCTAACCCATTTATCATCATAACTACATTTTAATTGCCTACCGCAGACTATTCTCCCATCTTCATCAACTTCAAGCAATTTTCCTATAACTGCTTAACTTCTAATTATCTTCTAATTTTAGCCACGGCCTGATTAGTTGTCTCTATGCACTATTGTTTTTTTTTTTGATTCGAGGAAACCTCACAAGTGGGTCAAGCGGCTACACCTCATCATGGAGGGCCACATTAGTTCTCCACTTATAAGTAAAACTCCGGCTATCCCGGGCTCTTATAAGAGGAGCTAGCAAGGAATCGAACCTGGGACCCAACCGAAACCAAGCCTCACTCTTAATCATCTAACCATACCCCTTGAGGGCCTCTATGCACTATTGTTTTAAAGCATATGTCGATTATGTATTATTTATATTAACTTCCTTCTAAATTGGATATTTTCATATTTGAATCGAGCGAATTGAACCTTACTCGGATTATCAACAATATTAATATATTTTACTTATTATTGCAAGAATTGAATTACGTAAAGCTTTAATTTCCTCTTCTAGTTTTTCTTTTTAAGACCAGTAACTTTCTGTCAATTCATTGACAGGAATTGTCGTAACAAAGGAACAAATTTATGGTATCTATCTCCAATTACGGAGAAAAGACATGACACCAATTTGAGCATCTATCTGTCAAATCACATAAGAGTTTAAATGTTTCCGGAGGAATCTGCTCGCCTTTTAACTCGAACTCATCGTACGAATCTGCTTCTTCGTTACGTGGCTCTCGATCACGTCTTGAACAGTTCTTTGAAATGAAAATAAGTTCAGGATGAACCAGCATATTTAATTCTAGTGCAATCTCTTATGATATATTCCAATGCTTTCTTTTTGTTTTTTTTACGTACAATGGAATCACTTCCAGAGCATGATTAGAAGGGCAAGAAGCTGATTAAAGAAAACTTCAATCCCTCAAGAGCAAGTATTATTAATGAATCAAATTTTATATTAGATATGTTGCCGGCTTTAATGCTTTTTTTTAACGGATAAAAAGATTATAACTTTTTTTTTAGTTTTACTCTACTTTAATTTTTATACCAACAACGGTGTTAATATTTAGTATGAATCTCGCTGATATAGGAGTTTAAAAAGGTCCAATAATACGCAGCCTTATCTCTAACTAGTAGAGTAGAGAAAGAGAGAGAGTCATTTTAGTTTTTTTTAAATTATTTAAAAGTATTTTTTGATACTCTAAAATTAAAAAGTTAACTGATTTATTAATAATTTTAATAAAATTTACTATTAAAATCAAATTAGAGTAATTATATAAATTTTATAACGTGCATAATAATTAATTGTTTGATATTTTCTATTAAATTAATTTGACAATCCTTGGAAAAGAAGTCCCTTTTAAAAATATTCATTGTCATAAATTAATATTTAATAATCTAAAACCATAAAAATATTTTTTGAATTAATAAAAAAAGGATCCACCACTTTTATAAATAAGATCCCTTTTTAGTTTTCTATTATAGTGCTTTCTTTTTTCTTTGGTCCCCGGTAATAGCTGTTGTCTTCAGGCGAAAAGTCACTTGCATGTCTCGACTCGTATGGTTTACATTATCGAATCTTAATAGGAGATATTTGCAGGGATATGTTTTCTGGTTGGCTATTTCCCTGTAAACAATTGGCAGCAGCCATTGTTGAGTTTCCATCACCATTAAATATTAAATAAACTATGACTTATCAACTAAATTGAATAAAACAAAATGACAAGCAATGTCTATCTGGTCCATTATTATTTCTTTTTTCTTGTTCCAAATGTCTCCTGCTTGGCATTTATAGCTGGACTTGTGGTCAGTACTCTTCAGTCTAGTTAAGACTCCATTACCAACAATCCTGACCTCTGGATTACCAAATATCCTGAAAGAGTAGTTATAGCTCATGGAGTCTCCATCAGAGCCTCTGGCTATTGAAAGTTTCTCAAACAGTTGGCTATCAGGAAACAATTCTTCATTAGAAAACCTCGGTGATCCATCTACAGCTTCCTTTCAAAGATCTTCAGGAGACAGCCAAAACTTCAAATTTGATGTTCCATTTACCAAATCCTCTACTGCCATTGTTCATGCTGACCAGCTTTTCTCTGACGGTCTCATCAGACCAAATTCCTTACACCGGTCCAGTTCCAGTTCCGTGAACTTAGGGCCTTCCAGTTCCACGAGACCATCACCTTCTTCTTTTTCTGACAGCCCTGTCGTGCCCGTCGCTGATACTCAATGTGAAGTTCTTGGAAGATGGAAAAAACGATCAGAACGAATCCTGCAGAAGTGGATTGGACATCTGAGAACTTTCTGTCTTGGAGTTGGAGGAACTAGAAAAAGTATAAAAGTTGATGATATAGACAGAAGAGCATGGGAAGTTAAGAGTTGGAGCAATTCACCAACACACCATTCAGCATATAGTTGGTCTGAGCTCGAGTTGGAAACCTCAATTTACGAAGCAATTCTTCATTGCAAGAAATCAATAGGTCTGATATCATATGTTACCATTTCCGTTTTTCAATCTCACTTTTACTATTCTGAGATATTCTTCAAAGAATCTGAATCATTTCTACTCATAATTTCACCAGATAATAGATGAACACTGAAAGAAAGCTGATGGAAGAAGGATCAAGTAACAGTTTGTTTCAAAACCACCTTTCTGTCCTCTAGTTAGCCTTGGTTTAATTATGTTCTTGAATTTGCTATGAGCAATGGAGAGTTGAATATTTAAACCATAGCGAAAAATTTATACATGGGAATCTGACATAATTTCATACTTGTCTTCTAGATCTTGTTGGGAATAGAAAATTTCAACATTGAAGTGTGAACATATAGATAATGAAAAATACATTGCGTTGATTCTATATTGTCTGCATGTAACAAGAACCTGATAAGTATATATATAGACAAGCGGACAAGGGAGAGTTGTAAAGGAATCTTTTTTATCAGTAATCATAACTAATGTTCGATCAGGCCGGGCCCATTTCCCTAATTCCTAACTCCAAATCGCAAAAGTTTTTATTTTAAACTTGAATTTATAAATTTGATTGTAATTTGAAAATTATTAGAAATTTAAAATTAAGGTAAGTCTAATTTAAATATGACGTCATTTTTAAACTTTAAATTAAAAAAGATTAATTAAAATTGAGTTAAAAAATTAATTAAAATTGAGTCAAGTTTGATTGAGTTTTAAATTGTCAAGGTTTGATCAAATTTTAATTTATATCATAAACTTTGCGTTATCAAATTTTAAAATTAAATATGATCTTGAACAAAATATTTTAAGGTGAGCTCGATAGGAAATACAAACTTGATCTCAGCTATTGCGACTCTTAAAAGTGAACTCTAGTTGTTACTTTTGTTTATACTAACCTATTGCCACTCTTAAAAGAGAACTCTAGTTGTTACTTTTGATTGAGCAGGTAAGTCGTCTAATATAAGTAAGAGTATCGACTTAAGTTATGTTTAGTTGAACATAAGATTGTTAATATAATGGAATGAAATATAATAGAATGGAATGATTTATAATGGAATGATATGTAAATAGATGTAATATTTATTATTTGGGAGGGATAGAAGAGTTCATAATGTAATATAGTGAAATGTTATTTGGATTAAGGATTTATAATATAATATAATGTAAAATTATTTATCATTTTACATTCCATCTTAAACCCTCCAAATTAAAGATTTTTATTTTTACTGTTTAGGATGGAATGGATGTAATATGAAACCCTCATTTTTCATCTTATTCTATTTTATTTTATTATGAATCTTTCTCCTAAACGATAGAATAATATTACATTCCATTCTATTCTATTAATAAATCATCAATTAAACATAACCTTAAAAATGTGAGTTCGTCTCAAATAATCAATAACGAACTCTATCACAAAGTGAATTCAAATTGCTAACCCTTAGAAAAGTTCGAAAGAATTAAACCCAAAACTTCGGAGTCCAAATCTTTTGTCTAGTTTTTATGATGTCTTATTGTGTCCAATGAATCTTAGCCATTCATTTATGCGAGCTCCACGTTTATTTATGTGGAGCTCACGCAGGACCCGCATAAATGAATGGCTGAAATTCACTGGACATAATAAAACACCATAAAACTGAACAAAAGATCTTGTTCCAAAACTTTGAGTGGTAAACACCCTTTGAGGAACTCTTCATATTACTTAGCCACCACTAAATGGCACGAGTTGCCAATATTGCAAGTTAAAGAGACGTATGTTCATTATTTAGAGAGGAGTCATGCTGTTTTGGTCACATGAGAACTAGAAGAAGCACGAAACAAGAAGCTACAAACACTTTCTCATTCACATCTATTCCCTTTTCAATTTTCCTATTCAAACTCATATCATAGCGAACGAGCACCACAAGTGAACCTTCCCCCTCTAGCTACGACTAAGCGGACAGAAGGGTCCCTGAGCCGAAGGACATCCTTATTTGTCTTCGTCTCCAGACCAGTCCCCGTTCCTTGTCTACAAAAAATCTTGTTTTGTTTCACAAAGTCTTAAGGTAATAGTTTGATCCATCAAGATTAGACACATCCCACAAGATGACAAAGCCAATTGTTTCATACAACAGAAGCTCCGCTATCATTACACCACTAGCTAGCTAATATGTACCTCAAACATCACGAGTCTTGGATCCATTTCATTTCCTGAAGACTGACCAATTGAGGATTAGAGCAAATATAACAAAAGGGTGTGATCTGAAGTTCACGCTTAATTGCATTCCTCTCTTGATCGAGCATCAAACCTGAATTTCGATTTTCGTAATTTTAATCTTATAAAAATCTTAATAAATAATTAATTAACGTTATAAAATTATACATTATTCACAAAAATTAATCGAAGTTTCAACAGTTTATTCAATGTTCAAAAACTTGTTTACCAAACTTTCTCTATTTATACAAATTCATTATTAATCTTAGGCCGATAATCAGGGACGTAGCCAGCCAAAAAATATAGGGGGGCTCAAAATAAATTTTTTAAAAATCTTGGAAGCCCAAACTCTAAAAATTATATTTTTATATAGAAAAAAATTAAAAATTAAAAAAATAACTTTTTTTAAATTTTCGCCGGGCTCAGTGCCCCACTGGGCCAAGAGTGAGTACGTCCCTGCCGATAATTAAGTTTACTGTTATGTTTAACACTAAAAGGTGTGTTTGGTTAGTTGGTAAGAAATGAGAAAAGATTGTTGGTAATATATTATGATTGAATAAACAGTATTTTTATATCTCTTTTTAGAGAAATACTTCGTACCCTTCAATACAATAAAGAATAAAAACTATATTTATTTTTATTCCTTATTGTATTTTTTTTTTTAGGAACAGAAGAATTTGCAGCCGTTATTCTTTAAATATGCATTAGGTATATTTTCGGATTGACACAATAGTTTGCAAATAATGTCAATCAAGTATTTTACATCAGATAAACCCTGTACGACAAGCTAGATCGAGAGAGCATAAATAAAAGTATTCAAATATATGACCTTTTGACCTCATACTTCTCACTCTACTAACTCGATCACCCCTAAATACTTATTATAACTTTTATCATCATTAACCAAGCAAATCTTAAACCGATATGATAAAAAGGATATTGGAGAACTTGATAACAGCAGAACTAAATAACTTTGGTTTCAATAAGGATCTCAACAGGAGAAGAGACCGTCTGCTTTGAAATAATTGATTGCAAAAGAATCTTGTTCTCTCTAGTACAACCAAATTGAGGGACCAGTGCTTCCCTGGTGTCACCTGACTGCCTTTCGCTTATGTTATGATTGTCTTATTACAAACTGAACGTCAGGCATCGGATAAATACGCTTATTTCTTAGGTTCCAAACAATAATGTCCTTAAGCGCATTGCCCCACCTGAAAGCTGTCTTGTAACAACTTAACATGTAAGTCACAAAAACATGGGCAGAACTTGATGTCTTCCTCTTTCTGTCTATAGCTTGGTTGGATAAGTTGGATTCTTTTGATCACGAGGGAACTTGTACTCGTTACATTTTAAGTACACATAGCACAAAAACTTGAAAACATGTAAATAAACAATTTAACGAGTTAATGACATAACACTACAAGAAATCAATGAATTACCGATAGTTAAGAAACTGTTGCTAATTACCGACAGAAATCTTATATCCGTCGGAAAAGTTGTCTTCAAAATTTTAAATCAATTTTAAATAAAATTTGAATTAAATAATTATTGATAAATTTTGAATCAATTTTAAATAAAAACAAAAATTGTTTGGTTGTTAATGTTAATATTTTATTACTGATGAAAGTACGTATTAGATAAAAATTAAAAATAAATGATTTTAATTAATTAAAAATTATTTTAGTCAATATTTATTAATAAATTATCAATAAAAATTATTTTATTTTATTTTAGATATATTTTAGTTATTAAACCAAAAATTTTATTTGAAATTTATATATCTTGAAGATATTTCAATAATTTAAAATTAAATTAAATTATTAAATAAAATAAATTATACATAATTTATTAATTATTAAATTAAATTATTTATAATTCTTATTTATAATTAATACATTAAATAGTTAAATAATATATATTTAGTTGATAGTAAATCAAATTATAAAAAAATAAATATTTTCATAAATTTTGAAAATTGGAAAAACCAAAACTAGAAATAAAAAAATTTAAATAAATATTTTTTTACCAAATTTGAAAACAGAAAATTAAAAAATAAATAGCAAATATGTGATTGCAGAGTATATTGGGCTCTTAATTTCAAAAGGTACTGGCCCAATTGGCCCAATACGACATATTTACGTCAAAACCGACGTGTCGGCTAGTCGCATAGCATTAGCAATAATTAGCATGTAATAAGCTTCCAAAACTATTTTGGAACTTCTTTAACAAGTTGTCAAGTCCTAACGCACCAAACCGAAACTATATAAATAAAAATTACTTTGTAGTTTGTACTCTTCCGAATTTTCAAAAAAAAAAACGAAATAACATTAACGTTTTATCGCCACATCTCAGATCTGCCAAACAAACTCGGACGCTACTTCCCTCCCCAATTCTAATTCACCGACTCGATTTTCCCTCCGATTTAATTCAGAATTTTAAACCGACGAATTAGAGGTTTCCGACTCTTGTTTGATTCTCAATCTTGAGTGATGTTGAGCTCGATCGAGAATTTGAAGCAAAACCTAAGCAAGATCGTACTCGACGTTCACGACGGCGACGACGACGACGAAGAGGAGCTTAAGATCTACGGCTCTACCAACGGCGACCGTTCTTCGGTCTATGATCGGAGGAATTCTCATCATTTCGCGCATTCGAAGTCCAATTCTCGCTCTACTTTTGTAACCGATGGGATTGACTCTTCTTATAATTCAGAGGTGTGGTTCGTATCTTAAGTTTTTGGTTATCTAGTTTTTCTTCTGGCTAGAAGCTGATGAGATAGAATGATTCTTTTCCTCTTCGAGTTATATTCTTCAGAACTTGATAAAATCTGTAAATGCGCAAGTATTCCTACTTCTTAGATACTTCGATTTCTTCAAACTGATGATTTAGGTTATTATTACTGCAAAAACCCGATTATTCTATCATTTGTTTGCGAATATCATCCTGATTGTTTGCTATTGTAAGGAGTACATTGTAATTGAGCTCTTAATGTTTAGAAACGGAGTAGGTATAAGAGTATAAGACATTGTCTTACTGCTAGCCTCAAGTCATAATAATGACCTCAGACTATAAGTCTCATCGTTCTTGCAAATGTGAGATGATTGAGATTATTCCCTTCATATGATAGATTACATTGGAAATAGCACAAGCTAAGATTGTCGTTTCGGAGTACATTTAAAATAATTAGTTTCTAGTTGCTTGCTTGTACTTGTTCCTGAATTGCGGAGCCTCTAGCTGTCTCGTGCTTAGGTGAATTATTGTTGTCTGGACCACATCCACATAGTTAATCCAGTTTAATTTGTTTCGTTTGAACTTTCTGCAGATTGATCATTACAAAACGGAAATAAGAAGACTTCAGGAATCTGAGGCAGAAATAAAAGCGCTGGCAGTTAACTATTCAGCATTATTAAAAGAGAAAGAGGTAATCTAATGACTGTTCATTTGATGCTTTGATTCAGTGTCTCAGACACATGAGTGCATACATCTTTTTGTGCCTCATGTTAATATTTAAAATCATAATGAAACTGTACTGCAGAATCTTGATATATGGTTCATGACTCTTTGAGACCCTAAGTTTCTTGTTCAAAAACTGCATTTTGTAGGATCAAATTGGCAGGCTGAACCAAGAAAATGGCTCCTTGAAGCAAAATTTGACTGCAACAAAGGAGGCCTTAAATTTGTCAAGAATTGATCATACAAGAGCATCAGCACATGCGGCCAATATGCTCAAGGTACTCTTTGAATCTTTTTTTTTTTTTAAAGTTACTCTTTGAATCTTTATCTTGAGTTCTTGACACGTATTCACGGCAGATACGTGGTTTTCATTATATGCTGCTAAAAATTTTGTAATTCTATTTTACCCTCCAACTATGAAACGTTGTCATTTGTTTTAGTGGGACCTTAGTTGTGCCTCCAAACAACGCTTTCATGTTTGTTCTCTTCTTTTTTTTTTTTTTTTGGTTATTAAACTGCATACGGTTATCTGAAAATGAATAACGACAATGAGAGTAACTGACTGGTTCCGCATTTTGCAAAGAAAATATTGAGATGCTTTAATCTTTGTTTCTCGACATGGACATAGAAAAAGAATCATGAATAAAGAAACAGTATGGGGTTTTTGCAGGGAAATGGCGATCAGTCACCTAAAAGACAACAGAAATCACCTTCAGCTCTTGCCAAAAACCGTTTTGCTGGAGGTCAAACACAGAATGGAATAATGAATGGGGTAGCTAATACTTCTCATTTGGAAGCTACAAAGGAAAAGGTAATGGCAAGTTGTACGCAATTCTGTTATACAATAAGGATACCTTCCAGTACGAGAGGGAGGTAGCAAGTAGGAGAATCGAATTTCTTAGCTTCTTAATTCTTGGTGCTATTTATTTCGTTTTTCGTTATGATGGAGGGAAAATAGTGCACAGCTAGATTTCAGCTTAGTTCTAGACAGGGTTGATTGTGGTTGGAACAATTGATAGGAAATTAGGCTTGTAACAGAAACTATCTTGAATTAAAATTGCAGAAATAACAGTGCTATTAAAATTGCTATATCAACTTATTTATAAAAAGATTTTCTATAATAATCCTATTTAGGCAATTCCTAACTTGAGGTTGAAAATGCATCTGGGGCTAGTACTGCATCAAAATGAACAAACCTAAATAGAAATAACATAATCTGGACTGCTTTGGGATGCTCGTGCTTCATTCTGTATTCTGAATGAACTTGACAAATTATATCTGAATGCCTTTAGGAGCTTGCAGACTTGCTTGAGGAGAAAAATAGGTCCATGGCAGCAATGCAAGCCAATCATGAACAACAACTAAAGCAGCTTAGGATGGAACTTCAAAAGGAACAAGATAAATTTGAAGATACTCAACTAAAATTACAAGGTATGTTTCTTTGCTTAAGTAATATAATTATGCCTATGTTTTGTTGTTTTCAATCTTGTTTTGTTTCTGATAATTTTATTTTTCTCTCCACTTTTTATTGGCTGTTTAATTTTAGAGAAGCACAAGGTTAATGAATCTTTACTAGAGGAGCTTCGGAAGCTGAAGATGGAAGAGAACAAAGTGAGTTTGGAATTTATATGGGATGTATTGGGACTTAAAATCATATATTATAGCTATGAATTGCTACTTTTTGGTTTCCACCCTTCTTCTTCATCAAGTCTGGATATATAAACCTTTGTATCAAATACCATGTGTAGGTGCTTATTTTTTTGCGGATTTATTTTTACCCATCGGAATAGTAATCTATAGATTGATGTTATTAGCTTAATGTAAGAATTTTGCAGATATTTTCTTAATTCTTCCTGATTTTGGAACCTGAAACATTTTTGTCATTTTTCTGATTGGCAGACTTCTATAGATATCAACAACCTACGTGGTGATTTGAGTGCTAAAATATCAGAGATAAGGAACCTGGAGTTAGAGCTGCAAAGAGGGAAAGATAAGGATTCTGATGACACTCTAAAGAGTTTAAAGAAAGTAATAGCTACTTTGGAGAAAGAAAATGCTGATCTTAAGGTTATTGATATCATCCTCTTTAAACTTTCTTTCTTCATTGACCCTTCCATACTGATATGTTATACTATTCCATGCACAATGGATTTTTAATGTATATCCTTATTATTTAGATGGCAAAGAATGAACTTGAGATTGCTTTGGAAGTGAGCAGAAAGTCTTTAACTGACAAGACCTCTCAGGATGGGGTAATATTTCCCTCTAATAATATATGCAGAAGAACCTCTTTCGTGTTTATCACATTGATTTTTGACCTTTTTATGCTTCTTTTCAGAAGTTAAATTCATCTGAAAATTCTCATCTGAAGGATCAATTGGAGATATCATTGAAGAAATTGGAGAAAGATTTGAAAGAAACTTGTCATGAAAGGGACAAGGCACGGCAAGAATTGGCTCGTCTTAAGCAGCACTTGTTAGAAAAGGTAGTCATCCCTCAAACTCCAATTTCATCTATTCAATATCAATCCGTGACAAATAACTCATGTTTGTGGAATCCAGTGGTTTATGAATGCGTCTTAACAAAGAAAAAGAACTAGGGTGGAGTTCTTAGCAAAAGATCTAACTAGTGTGTACCATCTTATGATTCAGTTATATCATCATAGGAGGATTTATGTGCTTATTACTGGTAACTCCTTGCCTTCCCTTCTTCCTTGTTGTAACTCGTTATAGAATATGGTGAAATATTAACCAAGCATAATCCATTACTTGCTGCCTTCATAGTATTTTGTTTCTTGTTTATTTGTGTATATCTCTTTCAAACTTTAATATGTAGGATTTTTATGTTGTAATTGTCCTTGTCTAGGAATCTGAAGAATCAGAAAAGATGGATGAGGACACTAAAATTATTGAAGAACTTCGTCAGAATAACGAATATCTAAAGGCTCAACTATTGAACTTGGAGAAAGCTTTGAAGCAAGCAATTGCAAGTCAAGAGGAAGTCAAGATGAGCAACAACAGTGAGATCCTGAAATCAAAGGATATTATTGAAGATTTGAATAGAAAACTTGCAAATTTTATGAGCATAATAGAATCAAAAGATACTGAACTTATAAACCTTCAAACTGCACTTGGTCAGTATTTTGCCGAAATTGAAGCTAAGGTAAATTTTGTTACTTTTCCTATGCAGTTAACCGTTGAATATCTCGTTATTTTGGTTTGTTTCTTATGCTAATATTACTATTATATGGTTAGGAACATTTGGAACGGCAATTGTCTTTGGCAAGAGAAGAATCAGCTAAACTTTCAGAGCTTTTGAAAGTACGGGCTTTCCTACTGTTTTCAATTTATGATTCAACATGCATTCATAATTTGTGACACTAATTTGGTGGATTTGCTCTTATCAACTTAAGAAAAATCATCTTTTACTTGGCAAGGTCAATATGTTCTACCTGTTCGCTTCAACTGGTCACTTTTTCCTGTGTTTCTTAGAATTGTATAGTTGACGTTAGGGTTTTACATGACTTTTTGTTTTTGTTACCTACGAATTTCTGTTTGATATATTGCTTGCTTTTTCCCGACTGACCTGGAAAAACTGTGACTTTGATTTGGAAGTCAGTATCTCCTTTAAAGTAACAAGCCTTTGCTTCTTTCAGGATGCAGACAAAATAACAGAGGCATCAAAGAGGGAAAAGGAGGATATTTTAGCCAAGCTTACACAAATTGAGAGGACGCTTGCAGATTCAAGAAACAGAGTCAATAAGCTAGAGGAAGACAATTCAAAACTCCGCCGAGCTCTTGAGCAGAGCATGACAAGACTTAATAGAATGTCCGTGGACTCCGATTATTTGGTGGACAGGTTAGCTTTATTTAGACATAAGTTTATTCCTACTCTTGGATGTTTCTGTCTCTTTATTTAATGTGACGGAGTGGCAATTGTTCATGTTCTCATTTCGATAAGAAATATCGTTTACACCAGGTTTGAAAATTGAAACTGCAAATTAATCTTCTTTTCTTTCACAGGCGCATTGTGATCAAATTGCTGGTCACCTACTTCCAGAGAAACCATAGTAAAGAGGTTCGACTCTTTCTTTCAAGAATACCGTTGGAAATGTCACTCTTTTGCATTCTTTCTTACTATAATTTTGTGATCAAAATGTACTGGCAAACGGTTAATCCTAGAGAGCCTACAACAATGTTTATGTTCTTATATTAGTATCTTGATCAATGACTCGATACTTGGGCTGCCTTAATTTGGTCTCTCTAGGAAATCTGATAAATGTTACGATACGTTGGTTTTTGTGCATCTATTGCCAGTGCTTTGCAGATTCAGATATTAAAAAAGCTTTAATTGTATCTCCCTCCCTCCATTTTTTCCAGAATCCCAAATATTTCATCCCTTACCACGGACATTGGTTTCAGGTTCTTGATCTCATGGTGCGGATGTTGGGGTTCTCTGATGAGGACAAGCAGAGGATAGGCATTGCTCAACAAGGTGGGAGAGGTGTTGTTCGGGGAGTCTTAGGATTACCCGGACGCCTAGTTGGCGGAATTCTGGGAGGAAGTTCCACTGATGCCAACTCCAATTTGGCGTCTGACCAGGTATCACTCTTTCCTATAAATGTTGAAGACACAGGCATGTATTGGCTTTCTCAGTTGTTTCGGATATACTTTTTAAGTCTCATTGTGTATGGTGTATGCGTATCTCCAGTCCTTTGCAGATCTGTGGGTTGATTTTCTTCTTAAAGAAACCGAAGAAAGAGAGAAGAGAGAGGCCATGGAAGACACTAGCAGAAGTAGAACAAACGAGGGTTCTGAAAGTGGTGTTAGCGCTAGTCCTAGTCCCAGTCCGTCTGTGGCAGGAGGTTCTACGGTATCTAGCTTCCAGAGATCAGGTTTTTCTACATCTCATTCGCATAATTATTATAGCCCCATAACATCTCAGGCAAAGTTGAAGGCCGTTGAACATTCTGATCCTGAGTTCTCTACAGTTCCTTTAACATCATCATTTGATGACACTACTCAGATTTCAAGATTAACGCCAAAACACTGAAAAAGTAAGGTAAAAAAATTGATTGTGTAATTACTTACACATTATAGATTTTTTAATTCATGTATTCTTGTTATATCGTGCAATCTTCAATTAATTCTTTTCAATCCTGTTAGGGTTTTTCTTTTCCACAATAATCTACAGTTAGGTAATGAAATTATTGTAATTATAATTTTTATTATTAACAGTATTAATTTAATAAATTATTAAACGAGGTAAAAAGCCACAAGGAACACTTGAACTGTTGTTTAATACTGGAAATTGTAAGTTGTGTTTTTAGACCTAATATGTACAGTCCAATTCTGACCCAAGCGGACTTACCCAACGAAACCACTTTAACGAATGTAACAGATCATTATTATACAATCCAAGCTCACAGTCGCTGCCAATTAAACAACTGGTCCGAAACTCGAAAGAACCCATAAAACCCAAGAAGAGCCCAATGGTCAACTGACTTCAAGTTTTTTTTAGACTCTAAGCCCAACCGGGCTCAAGCCAGGACCCAGCATACATAACACCGACACCATATCCTTCAGGCTCCTTAAGGTCTGCATGCTTTTGGTCCCAATGTCACCACTGAAGAAAATGGGTTTGAGCAAAGTTACCAAATCATCTTGGCCGCCGAAGTGCGAAACTACCAACTATAAAGCAGTTCACAGTCAAAGAACGTACTAAGCCACAAAATGATCATTAACGCAAACAGAACCTTCTACTTTGACAGAACCCCAAATTTCAGATCAATTCTAATTGCAATCACAACATTTACGTAACAATTGGACGGGGGTTCAAAAAGGCGGAACTATATTACAATATGGATAAGAGCAACCACAAACACCAGATCCATGATTTAGCAAATTGTGCTGGCAGCAAAAATACAGTAGCCCTCTTCTCTATATCCTCTTGGCTTTTAACTGAGCCACTGGAATCTTACTCAGGACCTTGGCATCA
>JANZLX010000009.1:22843976-22854542 GCA_025531955.1 Erythroxylum orinocense
TGTACAGTCCAATTTTGACCCAAGCGGAGTTACCCAACGAAGAAGGGTTGAATAGGCCGAGTGGTTTATCCACTTTACGAATGTAACAGATCATTATTATACAATCCAAGCTCACAGTCGCTGCCAATTAAACAAGTGGTCCGAAACTCCAAAGAACCCATAAAACCCAAGAAGAGCCCAATGGCCAACTGCTTCAAGTTTTTTATCAGACTCGAAGCCCAACCGGGCTCAAGCCAGGACCCAGCATACATAACACCGACACCATATCCTTCAAGCTCCTTAAGGTCTGCATGCTTTTGGTCCCAATGTCACCACTGAAGAAAATGGGTTGGCCGCCGAAGTGCGAAACTACCAACTATGAAGCAGCTCACAGTCAAAGAACGTACTAAGCCACAAAATGATCATTAACGCAGACAGAACCTTCTACTTTGACAGAAACGCAAATTTCAGATCAATTCTAATTGCAATCACAACACTTACGTAACAATCGGACGGGGGTTCAAAAAGGCGGAACTATATTACAATATGGATAAGAGCAATCACAAACACCAGATCCATGATTTACCAAATTGTGCTGGCAGCAAAAATACAGTAGCCCTCTTCTCTATACCCTCTTGGCTTTTAACGGAGCCACTGGAATCTTACTCAGGACCTTGGCATCAAACACCGCATATAGCTTCCTAAGCTCTATCATGGCCTTCTCTGCAAATGGGTCAATCTTATGCTCATACTTCTCATATACAAGGGGTACTGTGTGGAGTAGGACAAATGCTGTTTCCAGATGAGTGATGAAAATTTAGTGAACAATCAGAAGCAATACTTCAATTTAAATGTAAGATATGAGTTGCGGTATTTATTACCTACGTAAAACAAGGTCAAGAAATTGCACCAATTCCCAACAATTGACATAACCCAGAAGGCAGCGATGACCTGAGATACAAGGAATACGGATTTGCATACAAAAGAAACTAGTTAGACAGCTGGTTTAAAGACATAACAAATCCAAATTGCAAAATTGGCCCCAAGTTAGAGAT
This sequence comes from Erythroxylum orinocense, assembly GCA_025531955.1. NCBI lineage: Eukaryota > Viridiplantae > Streptophyta > Magnoliopsida > Malpighiales > Erythroxylaceae > Erythroxylum > Erythroxylum orinocense. The sequence continues at coordinate 22,845,011 of JANZLX010000009.1, forward strand.
GGCATATAGTTCAGGATTGCCAATAGAATGAATCAATACTAATGTGATGCATATCTCGGAAGCAACACAATCCCATATGTAATCAAAACTCAGTCTGAACTTCCATTAGTATCAGTGTAATGAGGTATACAAGAACCCTACAGTGAGAAATTGCTTCAAATCTTTTCCAGATGCAATATCACGTAAGACAGCAAAGGCACGGTTGACTTCAATCCTCAGCGCCGAAGCAACCTGCAGGAATAGTTCCTCTGGAATATGAACTTCTGGGATCCGAGGTGGAGTCCTGCAAAAGTGTCAGTAAATGATAAAACTTGTACAAAAAATTGAGAAATGAAACGATGAACACCGTGATGGATCTTATGAGGACAAAAAGGGTGATGTGTGCGTGCTAATAATGCAACGAAGAAGATCACTACTTTTTGATAAATGTATGAGCATTGGACCAGAGGAAGAGCATCGCCAAGGATAATATCAAAACATGGCACACTAGTGTAAGCAGGTGGTATTCAATCAATTCAAAAAGGACCCAGATTGCCGTGACAAAACCAAGTACACCCGCTGTCATCTTCTTGTTCCTCCATAATAACACATCAGCAGCTGCATGAAATTATTACAAGTGAAACAACTTAAGATCAAAATCAATGATTCGAAACAATCTACTAAGCATAAACTATTACAAGACAAACAACTAAAGTTTCCAACGCAATCTGCATGAGCATTAAATATTACAAGACCAAAAAACTTAGAATCCGACATAATATGCATAAGAACTAACACAAATTTGCCTCAACATATGCATTTTAAATGTCTTATCAGTTATCAACAATCTTGAAAAACAAAAGAATATGATACTACATGGGTTTCCTCTAGTTGCCGACTTTAGCATTTGAGTATAATGTTTGAATCCAAATAACGGTTCATATTCATAAACAGAGGCAAAAAAAATTCAAAGACGTAGAATCTATTTCCTGAATCAAAACTAGGTTTATAAAAGATACCAAAGCATTAATCCATACTTATTTGCAGTTTAATAAGTACTTCACAGGCAGCTCAAACCAAGCCGTACAGCTACTCTTAGGCATTGAAAACAAACAAGCACTCCACTAAACGAACAACAAGAGCATTACATATTTCTCAAATTTCTCAAAAAACAAAAAAACTAGAGCATTATATAAGAGCAATCGGTAAACTCAAGATGTTCCGTACCTTTTCCTCCGCCAAGAACCTTGTGAACAGGTCTCTCTCTCCCAAACAACCGGTAAATCTTCAGTTTCACCGACGACGGAGATTCCAGCTTCTTCCCTGAATCGGAATCAGAATCGGAAGAACTATAATCGTGTATCTTTTCACTTATCTTCTCCACCATTGACTCGATCGGCTTGTCAGACCCGTCGGCCATTATATTTCAGATTTGAAAATGTCTTCTCCAAAACCCTAATTTCACCGGTATGAAGCTTCTGGATAACTTTCGGAGCCGAAATATCAAAAGAGTGAATCAGCCAACATTGAAAAGGGAGGACAGTGGAGAGAGAGAGAGAGTGAAATTACATAGTCGCGGGCGCACCCAAACCTCAGGTTCGGAGTTGTCACTTCACGAACCTGATGATTTGTTGGAATTTGAAATGACGGGAAGTTGACGGCGTTAGATTTGACAGGATGGCGGAGGCGCGACGGAAGTGTTACTGAAAGTCAAACCCGTTGTGTGAAATGGATAACCAGATAATGTGTTCCAGTTAATTTGTGTATAAATAGGATTCATAAAGTTGGACAAAGGAGATAATTTGGGAACAGGAGAAATAGAGCAGGCGGGAACAGGAGATTTGTTCTTGCCTAAGCGACCGGATCGCCTATTTTTATTATTTTATACTTACTTTGTTTTATAAAAATTTATCTATTTAATAAATAGGATTTACAAAAATTGGACAAATGAGACAGGGGGAACAAAAGATTTGTTCCCTTATAAAGGATTAGATCACATATTCTCATTACTTTGTGCTTACTCTATTCTATGAACATTTACTTGTTCAATAAATAGGACCCACAAAAATTAAAGAGATGAGATATGTCGGAACTTACCACAATAACCGCAAAAACGCAAATACACAACAACCATGCACAGCCTGTACAACGAAATGACAATTAGTTACAATTCTTACGTTTTTTTTTTCCTTTTTCCTTCACTTGTATAAAAATCGTGTACGGTGTCTTCTTTTTGCTTAATGAAAATAGAGAACTCCCTCTTCCATTCTCCTGTTTTCTATCATTCTCCCATGATTTTAACATGGTATTAGAGCAGGATATACTCTTGAGTTATTAACACTACTCACATCACATCTCAAAACGACGAGAATGACAATGATATTAACACACACGAGAATGACGTTGAGCTTGACTCCTATTCCATCGCAACATCCGAAAACCCAAGGAGCATCTTGGTGACCTCATTGCTTGATGGAAATAATTACTTATCATGGAGTCGATCTATGAGTATTGCATTGGGAGCTAAAGACAAGATGGGGTTCGTAAACAATGACATAAACAAACCAGAGAACAACCCATCACTCTTATGAAAATGGCGCACTGCAGACAAAATGGTAACTTCATGGATCTTAAACTCCATTAGTAAAGAAATTGTTGATTCCTTTTTGGGAGTCACGTTTGCTAGAGACTTGTGGGAGGAATTAAAATCTAGATACAAGGAGTGATGGGCCAAATATTTATCAGCTAATGCAAGAAATAGGAGATATGAGACAAGGAAATGGGTCAATGACTGCATATTTCATGAAGCTAAAAAAATTGTGGGATGATTTAAACTGTCTAATGCCTTTTGCGAGATGCGCCTGTGAAGCCAACGATAAGAACAGGTATGTGGAGAATAATATAAAGCTTGTCCAGTTTCTAATGGGGTTAAGAGAATAATATAATCATGTGGTTGGACAGATTATATTGAACGACCCGCTACCACCAGTGAGTAGCGCTTACTCCATGATTCTGACGATAGAAAGGCAGAAAAGCTTATCTCAGCACCGTGGAGAAGGTGATAACATGAATATAGCATTAATGGCTAAGCAGGGTAGTTACAAGAGAGCTTAGGGAACAGACAGTGGTAATCCAAGCAACTACAGGAGGAAACTTAATTCAAGAAAAGAGGACAAGTACTATGACCATTGTCATGAAAAGGGACACACCATCAACACCTGCTTCAAACTACACGGAATACCAGATTGGTTCAAAGAGTTAAAGGAGACACGGGCTAGAGAAAGGAGCAACCATGTTGATACCGTGATGGAGACACCTATTGAAAACCGACCAGTGAGCCCAGAATCAATTGAGAAGGAGGTGGATATCAATGTGCTTGCTCAATAAGTAAATGAACTAATGAAGTGCATGAGAGGTAAAGGTAATGTAGAAACCAACCATGTTGCATTTAGCAACTTTGCGGGTAAGAACTTATCTCTGCATGAATCAAATATTGCTTCGTATGACAAAGGTTCATGGATAGTAGACTCAGGGGCATCTGCTCACATATGTTCAAATATAAATCATTACTCTCACATAAAATCTTCTGGTCTTTTTGGTTCTGTAACCCTCCTTAATGGAAACACTAAACCTGTAACTATCATAGGTAGTGTCACCCTGAACTCAGAAGTCACCCTTAACAACGTCCTATATGTGCCAACGTTCCATCATAATTTATTATCTGTACACAAGTTAGCATCACAAAACAACCTAGCAGCTATCTTCATTTATGATAAATTATATTTGCAGGATCCACGTATTGATTATGTGGTGGCTATTTGCGAGGAGGAGGCAGGAATTTACAAACTTACGCCACAACTCTTCCTGCCAGCCAAAACACTAAAAGGTCCTTCGTTGCGCTTTTACTTGAACAATTCTGTTGTCTGTAATGTAACCAGTGATGTTGACATTTGGCATTTACATTTGGGACACGTATCCAAGAAAAAAATTATGTATATTTCTAGCATAAAAAATCTTAAATTCAAACATTTTTGTGACATCTGCCCCTTGCTAAACAAACTAAAAAAAATCTTCAAAACACATCCCATAAATACCCAAAGGCCTTTTGAATTATTACATGTCAATCTCTGGGGCCCAAATAGCATAACAAATTTAGATGGATTTGAATACTTCATTACCTTAGTAGATGACTTTACCCGGGCCACTTGGACCATCTTGACAAAAACAAAAGACCAAACTCTAAGTGTCTTAATTAATTTTATAACAATGATTGAAAAACAATTCTCTATCCCAATCCTTGCGATAAAAAACCGATAATGGTAGTGAGTTCGTAAATACTTCGTGTCGCGAGTACCTCAAATCCAAAGGAATAACTCACCAAAAAAACATGCGTTTATACACTTTAACAAAATGGGGTTGTGAAACGAAAACACAAACACTTGTTACAAATTACCTGGGGCCTTTTATATCAATCTAAATTACCCAAACATTATTAGGGGGAAGCCTTATTAACCTCCACCTATATCATAAACCGATAACCCACCAAAATTTTATCCTGGGTCTCCCCATATGAAAAATTATATTATAAAGCTCCCACATACGATCACATGAAAATTTTTGGATGCATCTGTTATGCAACAAATACCAAACCCCACAAAGAAAAATTATAACCCAGAGCCATCAGGTGCATTTTTCTTGGATACGCGTCCGACAAACGAGGTTACAAGGTACAATATTTAACATCAAAATGCATCCTAATAAATATAGATGTTGTCTTTCATGAAACCAAATTCTTACCACCAGCTAACCCACCCCCACCTACGTCCAAACAACAGATATACATACACTTTGACCAACAAGCCCAATTCCCAAACAACGCCACTGACCACCCTATCACTTCCCCTGCTACACTAACCCTACCCGACTCTACCCCAGCCTTGGATCCCAATCCTCAGACCTTACCTGGTTCCACCTCAGCTGATACCTCCCCTTCCCAAACCCATACAAACAATCACCCACCCTCTCCAGCTACCATCACCGTTAATTACCCACCACCGAACCCTCTTTGCGTTCACACCAGAATAAAATTTTAACCCCTTTACCTTGATGACTACGTCTCCTTTGTCCAAGCCACCTCTCCTCCTGTGTCTCATGCCACCACATCATCAGTTCAGGTACCTCCCCTTTCTGACTCTTATACTTCTTTCCTAGCCTATGTTTCTGTTGCCTATGAACCACTGTCCTACGAAAGTGCTAGCAGGGATCCCTTATGGGTAGCACCGATGGAAGCTGAACTCGCCGCCGTGGAACTCAATCATACCTGAACCCCTACGGTGTTACCAACAGGCAATAAGGCTTTATCTACCAAACGGGTTTTTTAAATAAAGCACAACTCCGATGGTTCTATGGACCGACGTAAAGCCCGATTAGCGGTCAGAGGCTTCAATCAAATCGCAGGGATCGACTATTCCACAGTTTTCTCCCATGTCGCCAAGATCACTTCGGTTCGACGACTCCTCACCGTCGCAACATCCTCTAGCTGGCCAGTATATCATTGTGACATTAACAACGCCTACTTACGTAGGCACGTCGATGAGGAGCTCTACTTGCATCCACCTCCTGGCTATCACAACATTTTACTTGGACAGGTTCTGAAACTTCATAAGTCCTTCTATGGTCTCAAGCAGGCTAGGCGACAATGAAATTGAGAAATCACCACCAAATTAACCAAGTTTGACTTCCTCCAATCCACTTTTGATGCTTGTCTCTTTACCAAAGGTACTGGTCCAATCTTTCTTACTTTACTAATTTATGTGGACGATGTGTTGATTACTAGCCCCTTTGAATCGTTGATCATTGCCGTGAAGAATTTCCTCCACCATGAGTTTACTATTAAAGACATAGGCCCTGTGAAATATTTTATTAGTGTCGAAGTCCTCACCCTACCCAACGACATGCTACTTTCGCAGCGGAAATATATCTCCGATATTCTTATGGATGCTCACCTCCCTGATCTTAAACCATCCATCGTTCCTATGCCACAAGGCATGAAGTTGACACTAGACGACATAGCTTTATTATCTAATCCCGAATGCTATCAATGAATCATCAGCCAACTTTTGTATCTCAACTTCACCCGACCAGACATTACCTTCACCGTCTAACAATTAAGCCAATTTACTCATGCACCACAGCAGCAACATTGACATGCTTTAGTTCATATTTTGAGATATCTCAAGGGTTCCATCTCTCAGGGATTACTGTACCCACGTCAGCCCGGTGCGTTGCAACTCCACGCATATTCTAAAGCAGACTGGGCGGGTTGCACACTCTTGTCGCTCCCTCACTGGTTATTATGTCTTCCTCGGCAATTCCTTGATCTCGTGGAAGACCAAAAAATAGAGCACCATTAGTCACTCCTCTACCGAAGCCAAGTACCACAGTGTGGCCAGTATCCTATGCGAGCTTCAATAGCTTACCTATCTTTTGTCGTGATCCGCAAATACCAGTTACCTTACCTATTCCATTAAAATGTGACAACACCGCATCCATCCACATTTTGGAGAATCCAGTCTTCCACAAGCGAAACAAACACCTAGACATTGAATGTCATCTAGTCTGTGATGCAGTTAAGGAATGCTTTCTCAACACCACTCACATCTTATCCAAACTCCAGCTTGTTGATCCCTTCACCAAGCCTTTGGCTATTTCAAATTTTTCTCACCTTATTTGCAAGTTAGGCCTCGTTGACACGGCCCGACTTATGGAGGGGGTGTCGGAACCTGTCACAATAACCGCAACAACACAAATACATAACAACCATGCACAGCCTGTACAACGAAAGGACAGTTAGTTACGATTCTTAAGTTCTTTTTTGTTTTTTCCTTTTTCCTTCACTTGTATAAAAATTGTGTACCGTGTCTTCTTTCTGCTTAATGAAATAGAGAACTTTCTCTTCCATTCTCCTATTTCTATTGTTCTCCCATGGTTTTGACAAGATATACTACAAGTCACTGCTTTTTAGCCATCTGATGCGTTAAAATATTCTTAGTCAATTCCACGTTAACCTAACGAGTGGACATTATGGTATCTAATTAAAACTCGTATTATTAGACTGCAAATGACAAATATAGGATGACAATGGGACGGGTCTAACTAGGTGCAAGGCCACCGACCAGAGCTCAACTCGAATTTTATTTTTTAAAAAACAAAATGATATCATTTTATAACAAAACAACACCCTTTTGCATTACCAGGCCCAAGCAACCCTAACCAAAGGCTCAGTAAAACCAAGCTTCACATGTTGATTTCGGGCCAAACCAGGCCTAATCTCAAGCCCTTTTGTCGACCCATCGACAAAGATTATTGGAATATTAAGGAATACATTAAGAAAATAAGTTAGTCGTCCAACTTTGATTTAAGCATAAAATTGATTCTTTAATTTTAATTTTCGTCAAATTAACTTTGTTTTTTATCATTGTCGATTAAATATAAATGAATCTCATTTTTTTATATGTTGACAATTTTGAATTTTAATTGATAAAAATAAAAGTTTAAAATTAATTTAATTGAAAAATTAAAAGACCAAAATACACTTAATTTTATAAGGAATTTAAACTTTTTTTTCCAATATATTATACAAACTTTGGCTTACTTTAGATATTAATAAACATTCTAAACTAGGTTTAAGAGGATGGTGGATTCTAAACTTTTAAAATTATATTTTAAACATAAAATCACCATTTCCTTAGGCCTTCCATAGGTAGCCCACCATTGTCAAATATCACTTCAAGACATTAATATGAAATTGATAATATTTTTGAAGAATCTTTTTAATAATATATAATTTTTTGAGAATATTCAAATTTAATTTAAATTAAAACAAATCAGGTTAAATTAGTAAATTTAAGTTAATTTAAATTAAATTTGATTAGTTTATTATAGCTAATCAATTTCGTACGAATTATTAAATTTAAAATTGACTGAATTTAGATATATTTATAATCTAAATTTAATTTAATTAGTTTATTTTATAAAATTTATTCGATCGGTTTAATTATAAAAAACTTTAACCTGTCAATTTTATCCATTCAATTTTTAATTTTCAAGTTTAATTTATTTTAATAAATTTTTGCTAAAAATTAATTAATTAATTGAGATTTTTTTAAATAATCTTTTTTTTAATTATTAAAATAAATAAAAATATTTTTTATTTAAAGTTCTTTTTAATTCAACTTTAAAATTTTCAAAAACTAAAATTTAATATTAGTTAAATCTTTTAAATTTTAAATTACTTAAATTGATTTAACTTCCAGATTTTATCCGAAAGAAGAAATCCATGAAATCCATATAATCACATTCTTAGCTTTATCTGAAAACGTTGGCCTAACATGACCAGGCTCGTCAAGATTGACTCTCCTTATTGCCAATGCCTTCATGTTACACATGTATAAAGAGTACAAAAGTTGAGATTCCAAAGCAGAATATCTTTCACTTATGCTCCTGTCGAAAGCATCAATCAAAGCTGAGAGATGACACAGATTGACAGTGACAAATATTGAGATGGAATTCTTTGTTTTCATTGATAGATTACGTCATATATATATTCAGTAACTTGTCCTAATCTTCTCCTAAATTGTAAATACAGAATCGTAATATACAACTAATTATACGTAAACTTGATCTCCTAATAATGGTAAAGATAATCGTGCAATAACTAAATGATATTTTCCTTAATACTACCCTCAAGTTGGAGAGCGTAGATTAAGAACTCCCAACTTGCTTCCTAAAAATTCAAACTGCTCTTTTCCAAGCGCTTTTGTGAATGCATCGGCCAACTGCAATTTCGTAGAAATGTAACACGGCTGAATTAAACCAGCTAGCAATTTTTCCCGAACTATGTGACAGTCTATTTCAATGTGCTTCATTCGTTCGTAAAAAACTGGGTTAGCTGTTATGTGCAAAGCTACTAGGTTATCACAAAATAGTGAAGTTGGTTCTCTTATCTCAACTTTCAAATCTCGGAGTAAATAGCTTAGTCAAGTCAACTCTAGACAAGTGTTAGCCATGGCTTTGTACTCAGCTTCTGCTGACGATCTGGACACATTGGTCTGTTTCTTTGACTTCCAAGAAATGAGTGATGAGCCAAGAAAAATACAATAACCAGAAACAGAGCACCTGGTTGTACGACATCCTCCCCAATATGAGTCACAGTAAGCGCTAAGTTTCAAAGTATTCTCGGAAGGTAGAAAGAGGCCCTGGCCCGAAGTTCCCTTTATGTATCTGAGAACTCGTAATGCCACTTCCCAGTGTGGTTTCCTGGGCTCATGCATGAATTGACTGAGTGTATGTACTGAATACATTATGTCTGGTCTAGCACCGTTAAGTAAATCAGTCTGCCGACTAATCTTCGGTATTTGCTTGGATCATTCAAAATATCACCATCTGTGGTTGTCAATTTCAAATTATGCTCTATTGGAAATTTGTCTGGCTTGGCACCTGAAAGACCTGTATCTTGCAAAATATCTAATGCATATTTTCTTTGAGACATAAA
>JANZLX010000009.1:22890765-22911620 GCA_025531955.1 Erythroxylum orinocense
TTATTATTATTATTATTATTATTATTATTATTATTATTATTATTATTATTATTATTATTATTATTATTATTATTTCGAACTATCTTTTGTTAGGTATATTCTTTTTCAATTTCTAAAGTGAACCCTTGATTTAATAATAATAATTATTATTATTATTATTATTATTATTGCCGAACCATCTCTTGGTAAGTATATTTCTTTTCGGCTTTCAAAGTAAACCCTTCTTTTAATTATTATTATTATTATTGCTGAACCTTCTTTTGCTAGGTATATTCTTTTTCGACTTCTAAAGTAAACCTTTTTTTAATAATAATAATAAATTATTATATTTTTATTTTTATTTTTCTCATGTAAGTTATTTAAAAATATTTTTTTTATTCGTTAATAGTAAGACTGTATATTCCTGAACCTATTTAAACTAAGCGTGTCAACAAAATTCTTAAGGAGCTTCTTTGTTGTATTATTTTATGATTTTAATATGTACATGCTTTTCTATCCTTTTTTTTTTAGGTCTATCAAATATAACGTCTATATTAATTAAAAATAAAACTATATACTATTAGATCTTCTCAGATTTCACTTATCCGCAGGACTTTTATTGAATTGTTTTTTTTTAGTTATTCGTTTCTTTTAAAGCAACAATGAAAAGTTATGCATTTTAAACCTAAAAAATTTTGGTAATATCAAGTAGGTAAATTTTCATCAAAATATAAAAAAAGTATTTTACATAGAAATATACTACATTAAAGTCAACGAGTCCTTTCAAATCTTAAAATCTGATGGATTTGACTTTAATCAAACACATTCCACAATTTCTAAAATAGACACTTGCTAAAGCCTAACCACGAGGCTATGTTAGGGGAGGTGCTCCTATAGTGCTATGCCCCGTGCCTTTATCATCCTATTCGTTTAATTTATTGTATCAAATGATTGAGTTTTTTTTTTTTGGTGTAAAGTTTTTTAAAAAGTCTTAATTATAAAAAATTATCTTTAAGTTATTTATATTAAAACTAATTTTTGCTGAAGTTTAGTAGATTTCTTACGAGAGATAAAACTCTAATCTCAATTTTTAAACGGCTGTATACATAAAAATGATTTAAGCTCCTGACCTCACTTAAATTAGAAAAATCTCTTACCAATTTACCTATGTCATATGATTGATTGAGATTTATTTAAGTATAAGAAACACAACATTACGAGAATAACAGATCTGTTATTATAAAAAGTGAAATTTAGTAAAAGAATAATCAAAGTAGAGTTTCCGTTTAAATAACAAATCTATAGATTTGACTTTTTAGGTGTTGCTCAAATGGTGGGAGAAGATTTTCCAATTAGTTAGGGATTTGCTGTTTTTTTCTTAAGGGGAGGGTTACTAATTTTTATTCCCGTATTTAAAATTTTAAATATATATATATAATAATTGAAAATTATGAATTTAAATTAAACAATAAGTTTGGTTTAAATGATAATTAATCTTTCATTTTAAGAAGTAATTGAATTATTTTATAAAAAATCTGTTTACATATTAAATTTAAATTAATTAAAATATGTACTTTTAACATGAGTTAATTTTATAATAAAGTCTATTATAAATTATTAAATATACAAATTCGTAGCATAAACTATTTAAAATAAGTAATAAGATATTATGAGTCATTTAAAAATAGACTCTCTGCTAATTAGAGATAAGGTTGCGTATTATCAAATCTCTCTAGACCTCAACGTATCAGCAAGACTCATACTAAATATTGTTGTAATGGGTTATTATGAACTTTATTTATGTATCTTAAATGTGAAATTAACGATTTAATTATTATTATTGTAAACTCCAAAATATATCAAAGCAATTAAAAAAGGGCCTCTAGAATTTTCGTAATATAAGATTATCGAAATTGTCTTACTCCGATGTAAAGGCGCAAGTACTCGCCGACGCGTCGTTTATACCAACTGTCACAAGTTGAGAGAATATAATAAAGTAAACTGAGGATAAAAAACAAAGAGAGGGATAAAAACGCGTGAGCAGTGCGCGAGATAAGGTGACGTGGCACTTATACAGGTAGGGGATTTTGTTGGGCCCACCGCCCACCCCCTTTTGAAAAGGGGGTGAGTCACGACGCGGATGACGTGCCTCCTGATTCAACCTAGGTCCGAATCGGACGGTCCAGTAATGACTTGGGGATGGTTTTTAGTGTGAAGCCAATTAGACGGTGGTGATGAATTACGTGATATTTCCTTCCTCGACGTGGGCTGCACCAGGCATTGAAGTGAATCGAAACCGCGTGGGGCCCACCAACTCGATGCATTATTTAAATTTAGAATTTGACCAAAGTAAAGTCATACTTAATTTCGATATAATAATAATTACAACTGTCAAACGTGTGAAAGATGTTCCACACATGCAATATACAGTGAATGACATTTTAAAGAAATTTTAATTATTTAAAATAAGTATCGTTCGTGACTTTTTATGCATATTTATGATTTTACTTCTAAAATTACCTTTTAATTTCTCTTACATCTTAATTATACAGATTATATTTTCAAAACACTTTACCATGTAATTAATAAAAGTATATCAGATATTTCATTAACTTTCTTAATAAGTATACATTTTTCTAAAACAACATTTATTTTGAATAAAAGGGAGTACATAAATATATCCCTAAAAATTTCAATTGCGCTTATATCTATTGTTGTACGAATTAGGTTCAAACTTTTCTTAAACTTTTCTCATCAATGGACTCATGCGTGCTCCTTCGAAAACACACACTAAAATATGAGGGAAAAATTGATTAATAACATACTTGATCAAACGAGTAATTTTTTTTACCTACTACGAATCCCATACTTACCCCCTATAAATTGAAAATTCATAACTTCAATTGCGACGGGAATACCGTTTTTCTATTCCCAATAATTCTGTTCTTCCTGTTTCTATCTTATCTCGGTTGTTCAATTTTTGTAAATCTCGTTTATTGAATAAATAGATTTTCATGAAATAAGTGAACTGATCCATAAAATGTTGAAGAAAAATACGACTTTTGAAAATTATAGCAAATTTTAAGACGGAAACGCAAAATTTTCTTTAAAGTTGACTTTTGACATTAGCCATGAAAAAGAGAGAAGGATAAGCAATTAATAGCCTACCTAATTACACTCGAGATAATGAGCCAAGAAGTCAAACTCCATCAATTGATGAACCCTTTCTTCTCTTTTTGTTAACCAAGAGTTTAATGCTTGGAAATCACTAACTTTTCACTGAAAAAATGGTAAAACCACACACTCCAAAAAAAAAGAAAAAAGAAAGCAAGAGAAGTTTGAAGACTGAAGACGTAGTGATGATGTGAGCAGCTGAAAAAAGGGTCAGAGATAAGAACCCGTTACTAACTACCCATCACCTACAAATTCTGAATCGACACATCCCTTTTTGCCCTTTTTCAATTTATGCACTTTTCCAACTATTATAGAGAATAGAGTATGGACTTGGTTGATAGACATGGGGAACCTTAAACTGGTTTTGGTCAAACATTTTGGCTCTTAAAAGTATATGCCTCCAAAAGTCAATTCCTACATATCTAACTACGAATGAGATAGAAGAAGACGTCTAGTTAAGTTACAGCTACAATTTAGTGGAAGATTCGATATGGTTGTGCGCTGACAATATGATGAATTAGGCACTACGCTAGGATATAGTGGAGAATGTGGGTCTTGAACGTCTTAGAAGAAGTTCCTTTCATGGGGTTGGTGGTGCTAGATGCTACTGATAGATATAGATACCTTGTCTATCCAAGAAGATAACCACCATGAACTACCCCACTGAGAGTTCTTGGTCAATCAAATCTCTTTATGCTATATTGGAATCCAGAAGAGAGAGAGAGAGGGGGGGAGGGAGAGGTGTGTGGTAGATAGTGGAGGGATGTGCCACACTAGCATAAATAGGAGGCATCCCACCCACCACAACTTAAGAGGTGACAGAGGTCTTAATCACCACTAGGTAAACCTTTTCTTCTTGCCAATTTGTGAGGTTTTGGTGCAAGTACAAGGCAATTTTAAGCCCCTATATGTGGAAGTTCCATCGTGAGTTGCTATTGTGGCCTTTTTCAGGTGTTTGCAGTCCATGGACAAGACCACGGAATGCTGTTGGGAACAACTTGAAGCTTTAATGCTTGGCAACGGGCTGGTCCAGGCCTAGGCCTGAATATAGGCCCAAAACCACCACAAAGCCTGTCAAATCGGGCTTTTTGCCAAGCCTAGAAGCTTGCTAATAATTTCCATCCTTTTATCAAAATGTAAACAAGAAACTAACATCCTGAAAATCCCTTGAAGAGGTCATATATGAGCGGAATATTGTATATGGAGAAACTATGATGGAATTGTTCATTTGAGAAAAATACAAGAATCCACTACTTTCATCTGGTAATAGTTATGTATTCAAGGATACATCCATCATATGGAGCAAAGCAATCTCACCCCTGATGTGAAGTCTAAGAATTATCATTTACAAGGATATAGAGGCCAAGAGATGAAAAAATCGCAAGCCTAACATACAAAAGGAGCATCAAAAACATATGTTTATTGCATCTATCATAAAACTATGATTGAGAAGTAGAGAAATTAAACTAATAAAAAAAGGTTCAAGAGAAGCTCTACCCGATTCTTTTGTCAGCTCAATGGTACTTGGAACAGAACTGATTCCCAAACAAGTCACTGACTTGATCTCTGTCCAACCTTGAGAATCCAACAGTGATGCTGGATCTTCTGTATATATCAACCTCACTTCGTTATCAACTAGCTAGTCCAAAAGGAGCTGAATTTGGAAGCCAGTTTTGCACTCTTATAGTCGTCTCTAAGTTGAATAAACCTGATCGATAGCCAAGTACATCAACACTCATCAGAGGAAAACAATCTTGCTTGAACTAAATCACTCCAGAAAAGGAAGCATGAAACCGGGAAGATAAGGTTACAAACAAAGGTCAAAAATAGGTAATTCCACAATGCAACTTTCCACCTAAAGATCTCCCTTTCTGGTGTTTGGTTCAAGAACTTTGAGGTTTTCAGATTACAATAACTGAAAGGAATCATGCTCATATCACCAACAACTATGCATATTTAAGTAATCTTTCAAATGCATTTAAGAGTAAATTTTCCAATCTGTGGACCAATCCCAATGAAATGGTGCCCAGGGAATAGAATTTCCAACACTGGTAAACTTTTCCAAGTAATTATCCTTTGTCAAAAGCAAAAACTTTCCTCAAGAATTGGACTGAAACTTGTAAATATTCATGCAGCTTTTGCGGTCTGTCTTTAAAGATGTCCGACCAGACAAATAGTAATCATCTCTAGTAGTTTGGATTTGATGCTTGGCTGACTATAGCAGAGCCAAAATAAAGATTGAGCTCATTCCGATATGCAAAACTCAGAAATAACTATGATCGGCTTTAAAATTAACTGTATGAAACAATGACCATGTTTATACTGGATGATACCTTTGTGCATCTTTACGGATACTTGGAGTGCCCTCAAACAGAGTGGAAAGGCTTTCTGGAGCTACTATAAACACATTAGCCATTCTGCAAAGAAATAGATCATTGGTAAAATTGAAAATTGCATTCTGCAAGGAAAAACAGAAAGTTCAGAAAATCTTGCAACTTACATGCCCAGCAATTCAAACTTCTCATCAACAGAGGGGGTATTAAAACTGCGCACAAATTCTCCATACTCAGTTATATCACGTTTCAACCGCAGTCCTCCACTGCAAAACAAAATTGGAGAACATAATGCCAAAGAATTATGTCAAACAAAATGATCACAGAAATGTACAGAAAAACTTGAAAAAAAAACTTAATAGTATCTCACAAATGGCACTAAATTTAATTAAGTTTCTAAAAGAATGACTCAACTTTCTGAGAATCCAGATGCAACCCAGTTACATCCAACGCTACACCCAGAGTGAGCTTCCAAGACTAAAGGATGATCTGATTTCTATTTCTAGGCTACATTTATAAGCAACAGAGGCAATCAAGTTACAGAAATGAGGATCTTAAGTTTCAGATCGCTTTCCCTTCTCTGAAAACACTATACAGTAGTGATATTGCAATGCTACAAGCTTAAAATGTCTCTTACAACACAGAAATTCCAAAGATATTAACATTTGACAGTTAGATGAGATAATGCTTTCTTGAAAGTTTGAAATCTTCAGTCTTACAGACAAGAGCACATTTCAATTTTGAATAGATACAGAAATGAAATTCAACAGAACTTGAACACGCAACCCCATTAGATCAAGCAGTCAATGGGCATCCCATACTTCAATATAACATTCTTGGCATATAATATTACATCAAGAATTACCTGGGATTAAAAGTGAACTTCTGCCAGTGATTAAGCAGTCCTTTATGCAAACGATTTCCCTATAATGGTAAAAAACCAACAAATCAGATGTGGAAGCTACATCATAGCAATTTCAACTTCAACTTATGGATTTTGCAGAATAAATATTCATAAAAAGTGAACAAGGCCATGAAAAAGTGTTTTAGGTAAAAAAACAGGAGGGAAAGTAAATATTAGGAAAAATTATACAGAAAGAGAAGGGACTATATGAAGCAATAGCAGGAAAATTTATCTCACCAGTTCTGTCAAGAAGGCTTGTTTGTTAAGACCATCTAAAGCAGTGAATGCAGCCTCAAGCACACGAGACAGATATGCCACAACCCTAGTCCACAGATTCAAAAGCATGATTTGGAATAAACAAATCAAATATATTTTGGGATTAATTTTCATGCTAATTCCCAAATACATCAGTATAAAGTGTATTTCTCATGTCATCCCGACATATGAGAAGGTAGGGCATTGCATTCTAGGGCCTCCAATAAAGCTAATAATGTCCACTTAAAGGATTCCCAGCTAGTCAATGTGTAGACATGGAGATGAGTCAATTTCAGGCATTGCAAACACAAGCATGATAGTAATGCTAAAAAGATTATAATAGAACAGTAGTACTTCCATGTCAAATTCACTAGAGAGATCTAAGCTCAACACACACATTCCAAGTTTAAGTACCTCGTGCAAGCATTTGTTGGACGATGATCAGGAGCAATTCCGTCATCAGGTGACCGATAATCAGTAGCCTTTTGTTCAGCAGATAACAACCGCTCAACCTAAGAATTTGACATTTCAAAGTCATACCACACAAAAGTAAATTACCACACAGAGGCTATCATAGAATACAAGAGAAGAACAGCTAAGAACCAACCTCAGCCATAACAGTCTCAATGCACTGTTGAAGCCCTTTGTATGCAGCACCCTCTGCACTGGACATCGCTGTTGCCATTTCTTCACAAGAGGCAGCATGTGCACCCTCTACAGATAGTAAAAGCCGAGATATAGAATTTGCAAAATACTGCAGATAAAAGTTCAAACTAATTTAGGTTCCTGGAAAATGTAGAATCTCTTCTAATCTTGACAACTTTGCAAAATCAAATGGCCCAACATACTTGCTGAACTATGGCCACGCTACTGCCGCAACGTTGTACAGCAACCATGAAAGATCTGAAACTGTTCTCACCAGCAGCTGCAGCAGCTTCTGCCTACATGCCAATATCATTTTACTTATCTAATCCAGTTTAGGCTAAGTTATTTATCACCTTCATAAATCATCAACATAGAGACAACAATAGAAAGAAGTGTTACGGTTAGGAAATTACAGCAGAAGCAGCTGCAGCAGCCACCCTTCTACTAACACTAGTGCCCAGCACAAACCTTTCCCTCAAAGCTGCAGCTTCAGTCAGGCTATCTCTAGCCCGTTCAAGACCTTCTGTTATATATATTGCAACCTGGGAAATAGCATGTTTGAGTAACTGGTACATAATTCCCCTAATTTGGCAAATTAAAGTAAACAACTTACTTGGTCAAGCAAGCAAGTGAACACCGTCTTCACATTTGTTGCAAGAGCAGCAGGCTGTAAAAGTATATTAAAATTAATCAATGGAAAAACCATCAAATTTCTAATCTAAAACAGTAAAGTAACAATTCCCATACTTAAATTTTCATATTTCAGCCTAACTGGACAAAATTTTGGAAATTTCAGAGATTTTCAATGATTGTGAAGTCAAAAAATAGTTCCCCTACAATTTTTGGCATCATAAAAGGAACAGTAAATTTATCATATCATGCATAATAAATTCTGCAAATTTGTAGAAATCAGAAATTGGCATGTTTGTGCATGCATGAATATTTAGCTATATGATGAATTGTAGTATGTCATATTGAGTGCAGGAACAATCATGACCTGAGATGAAAACAATGTGCATCTCGATATTGCTTCTTCATTCCAACGCACAAACTCTGTTACAACAGTCACAGATATCTGATGCTGAGAGGATGCTACTGAAGCTCCCCTTGCACGCCCAATCGAGCCAGTTGACTCTGAGAGCTGCTGGCCCTCATTGCGCAATTCTTCCATCTGCAAGAGATAATCAGTGTGTCACTGCAAAAAAAAAAAAAAAAAAGAAGAAGAAGAAGAAGAAGAAGAGAAACGAATGCATTTGTCAATTCAAACAAGCGCATGAAGGTGGTACAAACCTTTGCTTTATATAGTTGTCTAAGAGAGGCTTGCTCGTGTTCAGAATATTCATCCTTGTGAGAAGAAAACAAAGACTCTGTGAGGCCTGAATGAATGTAGATTGCAGTTAACACCAAAGTAAAACAAAGGAAATGTATGGATGGTGGGAAGTTTGAAGAACTAGAACACAACCTACAAATGAAACTCTACTGGTTAATTGGTTAAAGACAATTTATGAGATAACAACTGTAAATAAAACCCTTTGATAACAGAACTAAACATAAATAACAGCTGCTTCAACGTTGCAAAGCGTTATGCAGTGAATATTTACAAGTAGACTGTAAAATAGAAAGAGTAAATTACCCTCAACGTCCAAGTCACCACATCCTACAGCTCGTAGGTCTCTAGCAAGTTCTTGTGTCTTCTCATATGCCACTGCTAGCATTCTAAGATACTGATCCCTCAACAAAGAAGGAATTATGTCAAGATCTGATTGCCATTTCAAGCTGACATCTAGATATACAAGAAACACAACCGGCAGCACTAGAAATAGGACTCACTAATAAAAGCCCGCCTTGTTCCACTGGAGGCAAATTCACAAGTGATGGTTTCACTAATAACTTGTCCAATATTGCTGTAACTCGCTGCTCCAACACTCGCGATACTAAGATTGACATGACTTCATTAGGAGAAGGAAATACTGCCATAATTGTGGCTGCTTCTTTACGAACAGTATCTACAAGATAGAACAAAGATGTAACACTAACACAAAGATATAACACTAACATATGCTTTGAGTAATTCAAGGCCTTGCATCAAACAAATGGTTTCTTCCAAACCTGTGATCTCTTTGTACAAGGAAGAAAGCCCACGAGCAACATTACTGGGACTGGCTTGAGAACCCTGATCTCCAAGAACCAATCTTGTGTCAGCATTCATGACCTCCACATCAATGAACATTGGACGTGTGGTCACATAATGTTGCATCGCACTAGTGCCCCTGTTAAACTGCAGCACAGAACCCTCAATTTTTAATGAAATTCCCATCACAATTATTGCTTAAAAGAAGATGAGGATTGAGTGCTTCCTGTAATACCCTCCTAGATTTCTTTAAAGAAATCAGATTAAGTACGATAGTCAACCACTTGTGACCATATTAGATGCAGCTTTTCTAGCTAAACCCACAATTAGCAATGATTCCCGAGAGTCCTATCACTGAACTCTGCCTAATTTTATAGGGCATAATTACCTGTGATAGAATTTTTGCACATTCTGCCATTGTTGACAATTCTCTTCTTTGTGATGCAGCATCGAATCTAGACAATAATCTATTCTCCAGTTCTATATAGAACAATCCAGAGGAAAATAAAAGCAAATCATCATTATAAAACACCATTCCAAATGCTCTCATAGACTGTAAAAGTTCCCATACCATTGCAATAATCCTGAAGATTTGCAACAGCAACTTCTAATCCTCTGCTGGCAGTTGCATTTCCCACAACTGACGGCACTGAAATGCTTTGTCTTCCAATGTCTTCCTCAGCAAATGATCCTAAAATTCAGATAAGTACCAAGACAAAAAATCATGTCTTAGAAAAGTTGTAAATTTTGATAGAGAAGAGCCACCAACGTAAAAAATATTCAATAACTAGTTGCTTTATGGCCACAGACTACATGTAAATAGTACAATGGACCATCAGCAATGAAATGACACAATCTTATGCATATGCCCAAACAAGGTTTTTCAGAATGTAAATTGTAAAGGAAAGGTAGGCAAACTGCAAAGTTTGTGATAATCACAGAAATTCATCTCCTGACAAACTCAATCATCGCTAAATTTTCAGTAAACTATGTTATGTGTACCACTCAATTGCTACAAATGACACAAATTAACTCATCCTATCAGGTATCTTAACTAATCAAACACTGAGACTGCATGAGAAAGTCACATGCAGCACCTAGCTCTTAAAGAGGACAATAAATCTACCATGTGTATGGATGACTTACAACTCTACACTCATAGAATTCCTCAGATGTAAGAGTAATTTGTAAAGAATTTGGCATCATATGACCCTTCTCTATATCAGCCCTTGTTTGTAGATTGATAATGAAAATGATTTGCATGTGTTTGTTGAGGTCAGTGGTGACTTCAAGATAGCATGCTACCAATTAACTATGTTGGTTATTAGCAATTCCAATATCATGCAGCCTAAGTTCTACTTTGATAATTTGCAGTCGAGCTAAAATGAGGTTCACTTCTTCATATTACAAAAAGTGGAGGTGGGAATCATACAAAGAACTTAAGACCTTACACATCAAGCAACTCAATTATTGAACTATTCAATATTGAAGGTACCATAAAGTGACGACCATCTTACGTAATTTCTGTGCAACTGAAGCTGCCTCAGCTACACGGCTATCATCAGAAAACAAAGGTGAATGTTGAATTAGGTCACCAGGGCTGCCATTAAACTCCATCAAATACTGTAGGAAACAAGCAGCAATCTGTTTAAAAAACATCCCTAGATAAAAGGAAAAAATATTGATTATGATACCTTTATGAGATCTATTGTCTGACTGGCTGTTTCCCTCTGAGCATCTGCACTCTAATGAGCAAAATGAGACGAAGGATATCATAATATGTCCACTTTTCTTTTCTTCATTTCTGTATATTGTTGTGGTCAAACACAGGTAAAAGTGAAAATTTACCTGCAAATGATCTCCAATTTTGGCAGCAGTTTGTCCAACACTTGAAATACGTGAGTCCAACCTAGCAAAACTATCGAACAAGGCATCTACACCCTTTTCGAGCTGAACAATAAAACAAAGACAGCAAATGAAACTAAAACTACACTTATTTTCCAGTTGAACAACTAACCAAAGAGCACATCAAACCAAAATGATATCTTTTGTGTATCACCATGAGGTCACAGTTGCAAGTTTTTGTTCTTCTAAATCAAAGGGAAGTAGAAACTTGCTCCAATATCCACAGATATATCTGATACTATGCAACCTTTCAGGAATTATTTTAGAAAAGGAAATTGATATCTTCATTACAGTTCATAATGAAACATTCATAGAGGCCATCTTCATAACAACCTCAGCAAGTGTCTTGCGGTGCTTAGAATCTTGTGCAGAAACATCCTTCTTGAGATTGTAAAGCTTTCCATCAATCTTCGAAGAAAGAAGAGAACTTCAGCCAAAAAGACATCTAATAATTCTTAAAAGTCCATCACTTGTAAAATCAGAAGCCGACCTGTTTCCGAAGATCAATCAATTCCTTGCATGAATCCTTGAACAATGATAACAGAGCATCTACTTCGGGAAAAAAGGGTGAAGCTTGCACTTGTGCAAATTTTGCTGCATCAGAAGAGGCCCTCACATGCCCATTAGGTAAGGCATCAGTCGCAATGCCACCATGTCCATCTACAGAGTCTGCATCATCTTCGAGGAAAGCTGGAAGGAGATCGTTTACCAACTTTCCAAATAGTGCATCAAATGAAAAATCACCCTACATTTAAACCAGCCACCAATTGAAATAGTAACCCAAATTAGGAACAGGAAATAGCAAGGGAGGAGAAAAATATAAAACCATGTTGCAGGAGTTAATACTTAATACCTTAAATTCGTCTATATCGAGAATAAGCGGAAGGGAGCCAGCTGACGAAGATTTTGATCTTCTGTCACTCTTGACTCCATCTCTAATCTCTTTCATCTAGCTCACACAGGTCATAAAATAAAAACAAATAAATCACCACCTCAAGCACGAAATGACTAAGCTCATATGCACAGCACAAAAATCTCAGAAAACCCAAGCCAACTCAGTTTTCATGAAGTAAACAGTAGAAAAAGAAATCAAAGAACAGTCATATAAAAGACAAATCCCATCACCCTACGCTCAGAAAAGTACATAAGCAACATTTCACTTTCCCCGAGAATCAAACCTTATGCTCGTAATTAAGTTTTTTGACAAAGCCCAGACAAGATAACCTCAAATAAACAATTATCACTTCTTGTCAGGTTTTCTCTGTTTTCTCAGAAACCAAACGAGCCCCTAGAAAATTAAGTTAATCTACAATACCACCGTTAACCTCCGAACACAAATTCAAATGAGGAGCAAAGCATAAGTTTCAGATCACGTAGCTAAAATGGTGAAATTGTTTACCTCTCTTTGTCTCTGATGATTTGACCAGTACTAATCAGAGAGTCCTCTTCTTGTTCACCTATTTCGGTTTCGGTAGATCGAGCTTAGGTGAGAGAGAGAAAGAGACCGAGAAAAAAAAAACACTGTTCTTCAGCGAATACTACAATGAAAAATCGAGTTTCGTGCTTATTACTATTCTAACCTCCACAAGCCCGAGAGACTTATAAACAAAGGTGGGTAATTTCGGAAACTGGAATCCAACGACACATGCTGTATATTCTTTCGTCCATCTATCTAGCTGTTTGTTGTGGATGCCTCCATCTAAACGACAAAGCGTAATAAGTGGTCAATATGTACATGGATTCAGAATCCGAACTAATCATGCATAGTAAGATAAACAATATATAATTATAAAATTAGTACCCCTCTTATTCAAAATAGTATCGTTTTAGAGAAATGCACACTTATTAAAAAAATTAATAAAATGTCTGATTTACCCTTATTAATTGCATGTTAAAGTACCTTGAAAATATAATATATATAATTTGTGTAATTAAGATGTGAGAGAAATTAAAGGGTAATTTTGAAAGTAAAATTATAAATATGCATAAAAAGTCACAAACGACACTTATTTTAAACAGGAAGGAGTATATAATAAACATTAAATAAATTTAAAGTTGTTATTTTGTGATCACAAAATCACATATTTAAGGCACAAAATAGTCTCTTTGTACAAATATAAAAGAAATGATACGTATAATATGAATCTTCTCAAATTCTTGTAAAGTGGAGAATCTTCTGTACTGAGTACGTTTACTTTAAAAAATTTAAAATTAAATTTTAAGAAAGTGATCAATCTTAATTATCAAAAATAAAATTTAATTAAATATAACACCGTTAAATAAAAATCAATAAGTATATTATAAAATTAGTTAATTTATAAATTAACAAAAAATTGACTATTTTTTATTAATAAAAGTTATTAAGGTAAATTAAATTGAATAGGTTGGAATAATTAAAATTTTAAATTATTTGTTTATATTTTAATTTCTGTATTAATTGAGCATTAATTCAAATTAAAATGATATTTTTTATTTATTTTAATTAATTAATCAAAATTTCATTATTTAAATTTGTAGACTAAAATAAATATCTTGTTAAACTTAATTATAATAAATAAAATAACTATTTTCAAGCAATTAATATAATTACCTTTATTAACAATTGTCTCTAATCTAACTATTTTTAGAAAAATATCTAACGACTTCTCGGTTAAATACATTGTAAAGGGTGAAGAAAATATATGTTAAAAGAAAATTAATTATTCTCTATAATTGATAACTTTTCAACTATGGCACTAATTTTAAATTGACCAATTATGCATTAGTAATCTAAATATTAGTAGAGCTTAGGCCTGGCTTGACCCAAGATCAACGAGTAAGGTCTAGGTTGATCGGATTTAGGGTTCGAACTATTCGAGCCCGACTTTGCCTAAGTTTTGGCAAGTATTAACAAAAAGACATTGTTTTGACATTTGTAATTTAAAAAATAATTCGGACTGGGCGGAGTTGGGCTTGGGCTTGTCGCCTCCGACTAGGCGGGATTGAGTCATTGTCATTCTTAAATATTAACAAATCATAATAATCTGAACTTATTGATAAAAAAGGGTCAATTTTTTATTAATAAGAATTATTAAGACGATAGAACTTTAGTAATTACGTGACAAAAATACTAATTTGACGCAGCTCGTTACGTTATTCACGTTAACAGAAAACTTAACGACGGATTATTTTTGTTAAAAATAAAATTTTAAATATTTTAATACAAGTTTGAACTAATAATATAAAATTGAATAAAGTTTATATCTCTAGTTACTTTATTATAAAGTTGTTGGATTTTGAAATAATTGTAATTATTACGTAGAGATAACACTTGTAAGTTACTCCAATATTAAAAACATATGATCATTACTTAAAATTATTGAATATGCAAACAAATCCTTTGTTTACTTAATAGCATTGTGTTTCAGTGTTAGTGACCCAAACTGAGGTGTAAAGCCTCTGGGCCCAGTAGCATTAAAGTCCAACCCAAGTAATATATTGGAATAGATCCAGTCCACGAAAATGTCACGTGAAACGTACATGGTATCTTCCACGTGGTGGACCCAGTTACTTCTAATAACAAAAGTTTCCCGCGCTTAAAATTTTGTTCGTTTAGAAACCTTTTGCAAGAAATTCTAGAGAGGAGAGAGTTATCCTTTTTTAATTTTTAAGCATTAAATTTAACTAAATTTATTTTTTCAAATTTTAAGTTAAGTTCAGGTTTAAACCTTTTTTCGAAATTTGAGTTACGCCTAAACTCAAAGTTTCAAAGTTTAGGCCTCGATCTTGATTTAAAATTCAAACTTCTCTCACTTTAAAAATCCCGGCATTTTGTACGTGGAATAGAATAATATCGTTTTGTATATTGACAAGTAGTGATTTTTAGAATTGTTAAAAAAAGATTAAGTTTAAACTCAATTAAATTTTGAACTGTTCAAAGTCCGATAAAATTTGAGCTTGAGTTGAATGTTTTGGATTTGATTAGATTTTGGGGAAAAAAATTCAAACTCTTTAATATTTTGTCTTCACTCAAGTCTATATCAATAAGAGTCGTTTCGGATTAAACCAACTTCGTTTTAGTAAAATAATGTGAATTTGAACGGACTAATTCGAATCGGTTTAAACTGTTCGTACTAAATTGTTTGGACTTTTTTAATTTCAAATTTGGTTCAAACTCCAATTAATGTAAGTTGAATGGCCGATTTTCCAACCCTAGTAATATGTTTATATTGTTACTCACATTGAATACTTCTCGAGTTAACGACACCATTCTAGAGTTTCGGGTTTAAACCTTTTTTCAAAATTTGAGTTACGCCTAAACTCAAAGTTTCAAGCTTCGATCTTGATTTAAAATCCAAACTTCTTTCACATTAAAAATCCCGACATTTTGTATGTAGAATAAAATAATATTGTTTTGTATATTGACAAACGGTGATTTTTAGACTTGTTAAAATAAGATTAAGTTTCAACTCAATTAAATTTTGAATTGTTCAAAGTCCGATAAATTTTGAGCTTGAGTTGAATGTTTTGAATTTGATTAAATTTTGGGGAAAAAATTTCAAACTCTTTGATATTTTGTCTTCACTCAAGTCTATATCAATAAGTTTCGTTTCGGATTAAACCAACTTCATTTTAGTAAAATCATGTGAATTTGAACGAACTAATTCGAATCGGTTTAAACCATTCGTACCAAATTGTTTGGACTTTTTCAATTGCAATTTTGGTCCAAACTCCAATTAATGTAAGTTGAATGGCCGATTTTCCAACCCTAGTAATATGTTATATGTCTATATTGTTACTCACATTGAATACTTCTCGAGTTAACGACACCATTCTAGAGTTTCTTTCTTTTACCGTGAATTGATTGGGCAGTCATGTGGCTGCTTCTGCACTACCTGTTGAACCTGGGAAGTCTGAATACTGTCACATTTGAATTTGAAAGTTCCTCCGAGACATTAAGTGGCTCTTGAACACTGGAAAAGCAAAACTTGCATACATGTTCTGTGCAGAGTCAATCTTATGGAGCTAATATAATAATAGCACATGGATGTTGAAAAAGTGCATGGAGCCAAAGCTGAGTTCCTCAGTTTCGGCCTGCAGTTTTGGGATATTCATGGTGCTTCCATGTTCCTTGTTCATAAAAAGGGAGCAGAATCGAAAGATCTTGAAGAATCAACATTAAAAGATTCGAAAGGAATAATGTTTTGTCTTGGTGATTAGACCACCTTAAAAGAATTGGAGGAGTTGAAACTGAACTGCACGACGAGCTGTTGAACATGTGAAGCGATGACACTTGGCAAGCCTAATGCTACAACTCTTAGGTAAAAAATGTTCTATCTATCTTATATTTTCAAAAATCTTTTAAAAAATTTAATCTTTAAAATTTTAATAAATTTTTTAGTTTTTAATTTTTTTAAAAATATTTTATTAGTTAAATAGTAACAATAAAAATACACGTAACATATTCAATAAATAAGAACCAATTTAATATTATTAATTTGATAATATAACTCAATTATTAAATCCGATCTAAACTAATTAAAATTGATTTAAATAAATAATTTAAGATAATTATTAGTAGGGATGACAACGGATCGACTTATAGGCCAGTTTTGTAAAAATTTTAAAATAATTTTTTAAAAACTAAAATTAAAAAAACGTCTTTTTTTAATTGGGTCCAAGTTTAATTACCTAGATCCAAACCTACCCAAATCCTAATTCTTCCGAGTAAAAAGATATTATTTTGCTTAAAATAGTTAGACCTCGAGTCGTTGGGTTTGAACCTAACCTATAAGTTTTTTTTTTAATAGGAAAAACTTAAAACTAGGTCCATAGATCGCTCATTGTGGTCCTTAATTATTAGATAGAGTTGAATTTAATTAATTTAATTTAAAGTTTAAGAGTTTGTATCCATTGTTATATAAACAACATTTGATTATTTCATATATATTCATTATATGTATTTATTTTTATTTTATTGTATTTTATTTTATAATTATTTTTATTTTATTATTTTAATATGTATATGTTTGTGGGTTAATTAGAAAAAACTTCCCTACTAATTAAGGATAAGATTGAATATTACTGAACATTTCCAAACTCTTTATATCAGCGAAACTTTCATTGAGTATCATTGTTGTTGTTATATTTGATGTTAATATTATATGTATTTTGTTGTTATCTTCTAATCAAAATTTACATTTAAGTTATTTAAAGAAAAAACTAAAAATTTAAAAATAACTTTCAATAATTTTAAAGAATAATAATTTTAAATTATAATAAAATTTACATTTTTTAACGCCTAACTCTTATTGTCTCATCACTTTCTTCTGACAATAATACAAGTGTTAGACCCTTAACTATCGGAGTACTTCTCAGTGACCTTCACGATGCGCTTTAGAAGGAAAGTTAACTTGATTATACACATGAAGGAGGCATGTGAAAATACTAAGGCAAACATGGGCGAGTGGGATCATACTTTGCATTAATGGTAGAGTTATAGACCTTGCGGAGATTGACTCAACCCAAGCTAAGAACTTGAAGGACTAAAGACTTGGCTTATGCTCAGATAAATAGACCATGGCTAGTGGACTTGTTATGGGAAGCATTAAATTAGGTCAGTGTGCTACGAGCTTCAGCAAGATCACACTGTATTATTAGATCGTGGGGAGATCTTAGATAATATAGTGACAACTAAGAGTTAGAGTTGTTGTGAGACTCATCGAAAGATAGTAAAGATTTTCGAGGATAAAAGTATTAGTTTCTTATTTGAATGTAAACTTTATCTTTCTGTTATCTTATAGATTTTATCTTCTTAATTAGAGTCCTATTTAGATTGAGATCTACATTATGTAATCTAATAGAGATAAACGTGATCTTAGCACGATTTTAGGTAGTTCAATCTAAATGAGATTTTAAATATAACTTGGCTTCTAGAATGTTTATATATAGCTTATTCGAGTTTTGTTCTTTTCATTCAGTCAGAGAGATTATTCTTTATATTCTTTTGAGAAAAAAGTGACAGAAATATTCATTTTATCGTATCTATCTTGTTTTTTTATTGCATTTATTTTTTTATTATTTCTGTAACATTGTTTATTCGAATGTGCGAGATAAATACCGCAAGAATCGTTGAAGATTAAAATCTTACTTAATCAGATCTAAATAAAACTACCATGCAACATTATTAACGATCAACTTCTGCGAAAATTCAAGTCTCAAGATGAGCTTTATACTTACCAACAAACGTTGTGGAAAAAGGTTTGGGTTAGGTTTGAGGCGTTGAAATAGAAGGCCCACGAATTGTAGACTTTGGCAGCACTCACAGGCACAGACGTCCAAGTTTTTACTCGAAATCTTCAAACTTCCAAGGTTAAATTCTTCAATGTGTTTGCCTCATTTCGTCTATGGTCATTATCATCAAGAGGTAAGCCTACATTTATGCTTTAACATAATTGGATAGAAATGATTTATTATATTTGTTGATTCGTTATATGATTTACTGAAAACTTTTTCCGTAAAATAATATCGTTTTAACCCAATTGAAATTACATCTCAGTTTGGACTGAAGTCGAAAAAAATTACTTTTATATATAGTTAGTAAAATTTGTACTAAAATGTGACGTTTGAAAAAATCTAGTAATACATAACCTTTATCTGAAATAGCAGAATGGTTATTTCTAAATGACTATGTAATAATAATAATAATAATAACAGTTAAAATAATATTATTTTATTACATTTTAATAAAACAATTTTATTTTGTTGAATGCCTAAAGAATCTTGTAATTGAAATAATATCCTTTTTAATTAAATTTTAAACTAAGTTCAGCAAAAATAATTACGTCAGCATCTGTTACCACGCGGTTTCCACAGTGATAGGGAGTACAGAGACTGCTATTAAAGAACGAACCTATTCAACGAGCGTTCCCCACTGTCCCAGAGCCGTCCCTTTCTTGTCTGTGGGCCATTATTTCGAACACGTGCGCTGCCTCCAACTCAGTGTTACATACCTATCTACCGCATCCTACTTACGTATCCATGCTGCAACAACACACTCTCTTACAAGATTCATAGGCTTACTGTTCAACGTCTGCTAAAATCTGAGCCGTCGAACCGAATGGAATGTTTTCTTTGATGTGGAATCGAATCGGGCATTGAATTTTCAACGTTAAACACCTTTGCAAAGACTCCGCCTCCATGAGAATTCCTCCACTCCTTTGACTAAGTTGTGAAGTACGTGCCAACTTCCATACTCTTTCAAACTTGGAGACCAGCCATGTAGTATACTTGGAATTTCCACCGCTATTCACAAGGACATTAAATTGTTAAATGATTTAATTGGATTACATGGTTGGTGTAATGTTTTACGAAGTAAACGATACCGAGATCTTTGCATTTAATTAATAAAACGACATTGTTTGATTTAACACGACAATCGTCGCTCGAATCCGATCTCAAATTTGAAATTATAGAAAAATAACTCAAATTCAGTCTAAATTCTACACAAGACTTGTTAATTTTGAGTTGAATTAAAGCAGACAAGTTTTGCCAGTGACCAGTTAAACGTGTATGAAGTGTAACGTAATTTAATGTCGTGGGACAAAACTCGTTGAAAGGCATGGCTTGTTGCAGGTAGGTAACAATGCTACCCGACCAAACCCAAAAAGCATATCGACATGGTCGACACATGTCTTATTTAGGATTACCCGTACCATTACCAATGTCTGAACTGAGTGAAATTTCGTAAAAACAAAATCAAAAACAAAAACAAGAGTGCGTAATTTCTTTTGCCTCCTCTTCGATCCACTGGACTGTTGCTGTCGCATCTCACACATTCTATTTCTTCTCGAGTTTTCTCCCCCATGCTTTGGTGTGTTTACACTTCATAATCTTGCAAGGCTAATATGTCAAAGGCGATTTGTGAGTGTATAAGCTCAAATCCAATTGGAATGAAGTCGATACCTTTTTGTATATGTCATAGTATACGTCGCAGTAACCCGAATTCTCAATGACAAAAATTTCAAACAATAATTAAAAAATTGAACCGATTCGATCAGTTTAATGATAAAATTTTAAATAAGTTAATTTTTAATTATAATTTTAAATTTTTAGTTCAATTTATTGTAATAATTTCTGTTGTTGAAATTAACTTGTAAGTCAATATTTACAAATTAATAAATTTTTTAAACTAAAATAAATCAATTAATTTTCATTTAATAATCTATTTTTTTAGTTAAACTTCAAATTTTTCGATGAGTAAGGACAATCTTTTTCAGTCATATATCAATTTTTTTATTTTTATTCAACCTTTAGCTAATTTTATAATCATTTAATACTTACTAAACATTTTAAACTTTAGATCTCTTGTCTTATTGGTTTAACATTCGATTCAGTTTTTAAAACTTTTATTTCAAGTTTTCACTGCATGTAAGTGCTCCAATTTTTCATATAAAAAAAGAAAAAGTGAATTTAATATATATTATTTAATTTTTAATTTTTAATAAAATTTTTGACTAATTTAATTCAACATTATATAGTTAATAAATTA
>JANZLX010000009.1:22923521-22942479 GCA_025531955.1 Erythroxylum orinocense
GAACCTGGTTGGTTCAGGGTGTGCTTCGCCAATATGGATGATGAAACAGTAGAAGTTGCATTGCAGAGAATACAAGCATTTGCTCTTCAACGAAAGCAAGAAGACAAACCAGCAAACAAACGATGGAGAAAGAACCTAAGACTTAGTTTCACTTCAGGTAGATTCGAAGAGGGAATCCGATCGCCGCATATGATGTCTCCTCACTCACCAGTTCCTCAATCCCCTCTTGTTCGTGCAATGACCTAAGAAATGGTTACTGTTCAGTCACGCAAATAATTGCCAAACAACTCTACCGATTGTCTGAATCTGCACAAGAAAATTTCTAAGCAGATTGCATATAATATAGCTTCTTCATTAGGTTTATACTTAGTACTGGAGGAGACGCCATAAGCAAGAGATGTGTTACCGCTACATGATTACCATTTCAATAGTTTTTTCATCTCTCTAGACAAAACCTCCATAGCCACCCATTATCAAAGCTAAAACATTCCATCCAAATTCCATTCAATAGACAAGGAAGTGAAACTCTGGTTTACTTCCTGGAATTTCTCTTCCTTTCAGAACCTATCTAACAAGTCATGTTAGGAGTATTTGTGTGTCATGTCTTTCTCTTCCCATTGATTAGGGTTTTTGTGGGAAGAAGCTGTTTCCATGTTAGTGTGAGAAAGTTGTTCTGTACTCTGTGTTGTTTGCAAAGTCAAATGTATCGTGGCATCTGTTATTGAAGTAATCGATATTAGTGGTCATTTCTTATACTCTTGCTCTTCTGTCAGCAACTTGTCCAACTTAACAGTAACTTTCAAGAACTTGTATTTTGGTGGAAGTATGATACCTACTTAATTCATACCGATGTATAAGTACGTATGAGTTACTGTTAAAAATTCCTCTCTTACTCATAATTTTACATTCGTCCCGATTCACTGTATTAATAGTAACAAATCACATCACCTCTGGTTCTGAATATACCAATTGGTTAAGTTGGGCGTATGGATATGAAACAAACAGATAATAACATGAACATGACATCTGGTGATGGAATCATGACATGTTCATAGCTAGAACTTGCAGAAAGTATTGAGGAAAGATTAAGTACCGGAACATTATTCGATTCCATGTCATTTTGGCCTCTACACGTGTACATTTTTAGGCAAGAAATAAACATCCTCGTTTTCGATTTCAATACATCATGTCTGCTTCATGATTCTGTTTCACTTTTATCATCCCATATTCCGTATATAATACTCAAATCGTTTATCTGGCATGACAAGTGGCAGCTAACTCGACTGTGATACCATTTTGCACCAAAATTCAGTACCTGGAGCTTTCAAACTCCTCGTCGTATAGTGTCTGCTGAAACCGCCCTGACCCACAGAGAAGAAGAACATCTTTTGTCTAAAGTAGGTTGTCGATTTGCATCGACCCGTCGCATGCTGTATCTTGCCGCATTGTCGGGAGATGACAAATGAGTTCGTATTGTTTTGGAGTTATGGAGGTCTCTTAATCTCAATATGTAACCAAGTTTGTTCTTAGGATACGTGTCCACGATACCTTATCCGTACGGATTACTTGACTAAGACATTTTACAGTGGATAAATCAAAGCTCCTTACTTGATCTTTTTAACTTACACTACACGTTAACAAAAAAATTCATTAAGTTTATGATACTGTTCAAGTATTAGGAACATAGTTAATATTCTTGTGCATGGAGCATAGAGACTATTTAAAAGCAAGGTTTACGGCTCTTGATACAACCTTTTATTCTAAAACAAAAACCCATGTTTGCCCACTTAAATGAGAAAATGAAATAAGATTTTTTATTAAAAAACCCAATCTCGACATTATTGTCGGAAATTCACACGTCGAACAAGTAAAGAATATTAAAATAATTTATAAACGTACTACAAAGGTCCACTTTTAAGATACTTTTTTTTAGATGAAGTTAAGCTCAAATTTATCGCCATATAAGAGACTAAACTTGTGTCAATAGTTTGAGGTGATTCCCAGTTGGTTGTAGCCTTTTGTTCAATATATTTATTATATGTTCAGTTGTGCTCTGAATTGAAGGATGTATGTTAAGAATCTCACATTATGTTAAAAAGTGCCTAATTCATTTTCAAAAGCTAGTTTAAGAGGAGGAAGTTTGCACAATATTATAAACTCTTGAATGCCTTTGTAATTGTTCGATGTGGGATTCCTGACATACCCTGCTCAGTCCAGAGCAGGACTGGACATTTATTGGACGTATTGGGCAAAGGGACATAACCGAGCACCGTCCCAAACTATCGAGACAAATTAGCTCTGATATTATGTTAGAAAATGTCTAACTCATCCCCAAAAGTTAGCTCAAGAGGAGGAGGTTTGCATATTATTATAAACTCTTGAACATTAAGTAAAAATTGTTTAAGTAATTTATAAATACACGACAAACCTCTCCTTCAAAATATCTTTTAAGGTAGAGTTAAGCTCGACTGTTTTAAGATTTTGCATTCCTGCATAAAATCTGACTAACAGAGTCTGAGTTTCCAGGTCTTCAAGTTCCACGGGAAACAAGCAAATTCGAGCCATTGACAAGCTAAGTTTATCTTAAAAACATGTAACACAGTTCCGAGTCTAAATTGCGGTCGATCATCTATATCCGAGTCTGACCCAGTTCTCCTACTTATGATGGTATGATACATGTCCACGACTTTTACCAATTGGAGATTCAATATGCTTCGGCACATGATCATAGCCTCTTAGCAGGTCAAAGAGAGTTGATTTAGTTGACTGTAATGTAATCTAACCGTAGAAGTTAGTTTTGGTGCTGCGCGTGATTATCAACATCGAACTTATCATGTTTTGGTTTAAGAATTCCCTGATCAGACGTAACAACAACCAAAAAGAACATAAACAACATTATTAATCCCCCACGGTTTGATAAACATGTGGGAAACGAATTTTGAGTTGGCAACAATCTGGAACTCGCTTAAGACGACTTGGACATATGTTTAGTTGGAATATATTATATATTATTAGCATTTAAAATAATTCAGTAGAATAAATAATTTAGAGATAATGTATTTAAAAGTGTTTAATCTTTTGAATTTTTTAAATTTAATATCAATTTTTTAATAAAAATTTCAATTTAATAACTAATTTTTAGATCTGTATTAATAAAATTAATAAAAGGTTGTTTTTACCGATATGACATAGCTACTAAATGACACGTAAATGTCCATCTATTATTCTCATTCGTAAAAATGATGTTTTTGTTGGAGAATATATAAAACCAATTAAAGTTGGCCTTACACAGCAGCTTAAGCTATTGTGGTGAAACGGTCACTTTATATGATATCAGAGCCAGTTTGTCTCGATGGTTTGGGGCGGTGCCCGGTTATGTCCCTTTGCCCAATATGTCCATCAGATGTCCAGTTTTGCTCTGGATTGAGGGGGGTGTGTCAGGAATCCCACATCGGACAATTACAAAGACATTCAAGAGTTTATAATAATATGCAAACCTCTCCCTCTTGAGCTAGCTTTTGGGGGTGAGTTAGGTATTTTCTAACAATTTTAACCTAATTTATAAAAAAATTTGAAAGCTTAGTTTTGAAATTGAAAATTTTGGAAAATTTGACACTGTTAAATTTGTTATCTCATTAATTTATAATTTTTTATCATATATATTCTATGATTTGTTCAAAACACATTCAACAAAAAGTAATAAATATTTTTTTAATAAAGCAACATTAAATTTTATGTGTTTAACTGAAAATATTCTTTCAATAACAACATTAAGTAAAAATCTTAGTTACACACAGAATTTAGAAAGATCCAGTAGTATGCAGTCTTACTTCTAAATCTCTAACTAGTTGAGATGTTGTTTTCAAAATGAAAATATTCTTCCATTATTGGGAAATCCATCCCAAAATTGATCTTTTCCACTTAGCTGTCAAAAGGAAACCTATTCCAAATACACACAGTTAGGAGTTGTGGGTCTTTCTCATTTTCTTAATCATTTAGTTTAAGTCTTAATATGGAAAATTTGATAAATAATCAAATAAACTCTTTTGTAGGTTATAATAAATTAAATTATCATTGTTGGCAAATTTATAACGCAATCTAATTATGAATAAGTGGTTAAAATAGGGTTATTATTTAATTAATTATCAAATCTAATGTTTTCAAAACCACATCAAAAGTTAAATTGGTAAGATAATAGATTTAAAATTTAAAAGATTCAATCGGTATTAAACCGTCATAAAATCCGTTAAAGATTTTAAAAAAATTCATTTAGTTATAAAAAAATTAAAGTTTATTAAAA
Organism: Erythroxylum orinocense; assembly: GCA_025531955.1. NCBI lineage: Eukaryota > Viridiplantae > Streptophyta > Magnoliopsida > Malpighiales > Erythroxylaceae > Erythroxylum > Erythroxylum orinocense. The sequence continues at coordinate 22,927,822 of JANZLX010000009.1, forward strand.
AAAGAGAGTATTAAATAAAATTAATTGGTTTAGACTAAAAGTTATTAAACTAAATTAAACTGATAAATTATAAATTGAACCGAAAAATTGAACATTTCAAAATTTTCGTCATTAGATTGATCGAATCGGTTTAGTTTTTAAAATATTAATCAAATCACTTTCCGGCGTGATTACAAATCATAGGGAACTTGGAGAATAGTAATATATTATCATTAGGCAATGTGATTAATCCTAATTATTAATTACTTAGACTTAACAAGTTTAATATAAATAGATAGAGACCAGTGATGATTAATGATTACACTGTAAAAGCTTCGTAATAACAACATATATATATATATAATTACCATCCGATTGCTGATGTGAACTGCTACGAAAGGAAGTCTTTGTCTTCTGAAACTGCTCTCCTTTGTCTAAGAAGTACTGGAAAGTAGGAAACCAAGTCTTGGATAATAGATATTGCTTGCACGTATCTGCAAACCATACATCGACCTGTCGATCCTACCCAAGTATTTCTCCAATGACGACAACTAAAAAATGTATTAAAAAATAGGTAATTAATTTAAATGGCTCAAGTTCCAAAGGACGTCCCAAACGCACTTGTGAAACGATAAGACGAGAAAAAAAGAGTATGAAATGATTTCAGAACCTAAAAGTTGGAATGTACGGGTAGAAATTCTTAACTTGGGATAAGCATGCGAGACACAAGTTGCAATAAGCGCCGTACAATTCTACTCCCTTTTCTGCGCGGAATGTTATCTTAGTTTCTGTTTCATTAAATCTTAACCACATATTTACGTGAGATTTATATAAATATATGAATTAAACTAAATAGCACAAGATTAAAACATCCTAACAAGAATAAAGTATTAAAAGTCTTATAGGAGAACTAACCTTAAAAGCTAATTTAAAGATTGAAAGAGACTGTAAGTTTATAAATCTAACACCAGTCTCTTTTATTACCGATGTGAAACAATTAAATTGTAATATTTTACCACGCTTTGCAGCCCAGACACTAGCAAGCTGGTTGTTCGCTAGACTTTTTCTAGCCTCGAGCAAATACTACTATATTGGTGTCATCATCCACAAATCTACAGGCTGACTGTGCGTTAGATTTTTTCTAGCTCCGGACGAAATGATTTCAAAATCTGGAAAGATGGAATGTATGATAGCAATTCTTAACTTTGGGATAAGTATGAGAGATACAAGTTGCAATATGCAACGTACAATTCTAGTCGTTGTTCTGCACGAAATCTTATCCTCACGTCTGTTTCATTAAATCTTATTCACATATTTATGTGAGGTCGATATAAACTTATGAATTAGATTAAATAGCATAAAATTGAAATATCTTAATAAAAATAAAGTACTCTGACCCATTCTACGCCGTCAAAAGAAAGTTCACCAATTTTAGATATGAGAAGATCTAATAATAAACAATTTTGCTTTTAACTAATAAAAATTTTATTATTAAGAAATACAATAAGTAAATGTATATATAAACAAAAAAGAAGTCAAATAAGTAAATAAATAAAATAAATCACTGTAAAGAATATATTTAGGTTAAGTAAAAAAATGGAACTAAATAAGGAAGAGAAAAGCACCATTTATTAAGTATTTAAGCTAAATATAAAACATAAAAATTACGAAAAATGTCTAAGAAACTTACGAGTGCAAGAAAGATGTCTCTATGCAAAACCATTTATTCGTATTTCTTTTTCTAGCCTCGAGCAAATACTGCTATACCGGCGTCGCCACCCACTATGGGTCGGCTGTGCGTAAATTTTTTCTAGCCCGGACAAAATGATTTCAGAACCTAGAAAGATGGAATGTATGTATAGCAATTCTTAACTTTGGGATAAGCATGAGAGACACAAGTTGCAATATGCAACATACAATTCTAGTTGTTGCTCTGCATGGAATCTTATCCTTACGTCCGTTTCATTAAATCTTATTCATATATTTATATGAGGTCGATATAAATATATGAATTAGATTAAATAGCATAAAATTGAAACATCTTAATAAAAACAAAGTACTCTGACCCATTCTACGCCGTTAAAAGAAAGTTCACCAAATTTAGATATGAGAAGATCTAATAATAAACAATTTTGCTTTTAACTAATAAAAAAGTTATTATTAAGAAATACAATAAGTAAATGTATATATAAACAAAAAAAGAAGTCAAGTAAATAAATAAATAAATAAAATCATTATAAATAATATATTTAGGTTAAGTAAAAAAATTGGAACTAAAATAAGGAAGAGAAAAGCACTACTTATTAAGTATTTAAGCTAAATATAAAACATAAAACTTAAGAAAAATGTCTAAGAAACTTACGAATACGAGAAATATGTCTCTATGCGAAACCATTTATTCGTATTTCTTTACAATTTTTATAAAGAGTGATGAAATAATTTCAGAACCTAAAAAGATGGAATGTACGAATAGCAATTCATAACTTGGGATACGCACGAAAGATGCAATAAGCAACGTTCAATTCTAGTCCCTGTTCTACATGGAATCTCGTGTTCTCTCTCAATTCTGTTTCATTAAATTTTAACCACATATTTACATAAAGTTTATATAAATATATAAATTATATTAAACAGCCCAAGAATAAAATACTCTAATAAAAATAAGGTACTCTAACTTGTTTTACACCATCAAAGTAGGTTCACCGACGTTATATTTGAGAAGATCTGATTTGCAATTTTACTTCTAAATAATAAAAAAGTTATTATTAAGAAATACAATAAGTAAATGTATATATAAATAATAACGAAGTCAAGTAAATAAATAAAATAAATCATTATAAAGAATATATTTAGGCTAAGTAAAACAAATAAACTAAATAATTAAGAGAAAAGCACTACTTATTAAATATTTAGGCTAAATACAAAATATAAAACTTAAGAAAAAATTTCCAAAAAACTTACAAGAATGAAAAAGATCTCTCTATGCGAAATCTTTTATCCGTATGCTAATGTACTCAGCTTTTCCTGTATAATTTTTATAAAGAAACTACTTCTCGAATCTGTAACTTTGTGATCACAAAAAAAAAATTTACCAGTTATTTCAAGACATATCCTAGCCTTTATTCTAAACTATAAAAAATGATACAATGGGTTAATTAATGGCAATGAATAGAATGTGAAATTCTTGTAAAAACATTCTCTTAAGCTTCTGTTTGGTTGGACTTATACCAGTAAAACTTTTATTAGTATAGATATTTTCTTTAAATCTTTTTTTTAGAAGAACTTTTCTAAGAAGTCAGTTGACTGTTTGACTGTCATCTAAACAATAGCTTTTTTAAAAGAGTTTCATATAGTAGACTATTTGACAACATAAAAATAAAAATCACTTTTAATTTTAAATATATTTTATTTTATAATAAAAATTATTTATGCATATGAATTTTATTTAAAATATATTAAACAATATGCAAAGCACAATATATTAATTATTATATAATTTTAAACCATATGAAACATAAACGAAAATACATTTAACCAAATCTTTTATATAGATTATAACATAAGTAAAATTAATATAAAATATAAGTGCTAAAACATATAAAAAGCCAAATAATATTATATAAATCATAAAATAAATATTCAAGTTGAGTAAATAGTTAAATACATAATACATTATGAATTTTATTGTAATAAACGTGAAGATGAATTTGTGAGTATTGTGGGAATTATGTGTAAAATATAAGGGTAAAAGAGACTAAAAATAGGCTCATTAATTGATCTGAAAAATATACTTGAAAAAACTTTTTTTTTAGAAGCTCCAAATTTGAGCTTCCTAAAAAGTTATATTTTGATTGCCAAAAAAGTCATATCAATTAAAAAAGTATTTTTTATATTATAACCAAATACCCATTTTCTTAAAAAAAGCTTTTGTGGTGGAAAAAAATATTTATTGACCTCCCAAAAGTCCATACAAACAGACACTAAATCAAATAGTTTAATTATAGATATAAATGTGAAACTAATATCTTTCAATTTTTATGAAATAAATCAATAAATACATGTATAATAAATTACAAATAATATAATTTAAATACCTTATTTAATTAATTAACAATTTAAAATTAATTAATATAATCGATCTAAATAATGTTTAAACCAGTTGTCCTCTTGAAGCATATGCAAGTTGGTTTCTTAATTAAGTCTCGAATCTTATCAACTTTTGGCTTCAAACCCATGAAAATAAATTCAAGAAAGAGCATTATCCAACTAATGAAGCATAGCAATTCTTGCAGGTTTTACTTGTCATCGTATGTCTCTAACCATGTGGTTAGTACGTACTTAGTAGTATTAATTACTTGATTACGAGTGTTTAGCTTAGGAGTAGCACATGCAGCCAACGAGTAAGGGAGATGGTCCACAATTAATCTTTTATCACATGCTTTTCCACTTTAATCTGCCACCAAACATGCATGTCAGTAATAAAAAAGAAATCACATGCCGCAGGAAGACCACAAGATTGTGTTTTACTCTTGTCTTGATTCTAAAAACTTTTAGTTTGAAGGATGAAATAGTTTATAGTTTCTAGTTTTAATGTGTCAATAAAGAAAATTATGAGCTTCTTCTCTGAAATTCTTGGAGCAGAAGGCTCCACGAGCTAAAGTTATGTGTTCCATCGAAACAGTGGCATGACGTACGAGTGGAGAGATGACCTGTTGAAAAGACGAGTATTGTATACTGAGGCCGACAAGATTTCAAACGGAGCTTGGAACTTTTAACTGGTATGAAAAATGAGAAAATGAGACCCACAGATTCATTAGAACATGACCCCTTCACGTCTTCCACAGCACATAGACACGCACAGGGTAAAGCTCGAACGTGACCTACCATGGATTCTCAAGTTCCAATGAGCTGATAACTAGACGAAGTTTGGTACAAGTTACAAAATTTCAGTTTATTGTCTCTACACATTTCTTAATGTTTTTTCATCAATATACACAAGGCATCTTGCTTACTTAGAGGTTATATCTGACATACAGATTCCAGAAATGAAAACCAGAGCCCATAACTTGAGATGATGAACAAACTAACAAATAACACAAGCATTTGGATTCTCTTCCATGCTTGGAGCATAGTAGTATTTGGTAACATAAGGGTTATATGCTCTATAAGCCTTGACAAGCTCAAGAATTGGGTCTGGTGGTGGTACTGATGCCGGTGACGGTGCTGCCTCTTTCTTATTCTCTTCTGCCTTCTTTTCTTCTCCTTTGTTAGGTTCTTCTTTTTTGGGTTGTTCTTCTTCTTTCTTAGCCTCCTCTTTCTTTGCTTCTTCTTTTTTGGGTTCTTCCTTCTTAGGTTCTTCTTTCTTCTCTGGTTCTTTTGCTGGTCCTACTGATAATATATCAGTTGGCCAATATTTTCTCAATTTGCTCACCACACTCACAGGATCAACTGTTCCAATCACAGTCAGTTTCTTTTCCTTCATGTTAATTGAGATGGAGTCGATTCCTGGAAAATCAACACAACAGTAGAAGAAAATAAATCAAACCCAAGTCCTCAATCCAAATAAGAACGAGACGGAGCTAGAGTTCTGCTCATTCCAGGAATCACCAATTAGACATTTGTACGATTCCAATGTTAAGTCACTGCCATGGAAGCTAATGTTTATCTTATATCACACTATATGTGATTGAGCAGATCAACTGATTAGAAAATTATCTTGTTCTTTTCTTTTTATTACAAGACTGCATCACTAGCCACTAGTAAATTGCAGATATGACTTTTGTGTCACCTCTGCAGAGAAGTTTATCAAAAGGAATTAGGTAAAAAAGGAGATTATAGAGAAACTGTGTATAGCACTTCACAATATCAGATTGAAACTTGCTTAATATTTCTGTCAGTCCACCAACTTTCTTGGTGAAATCCTAAATCTGAAGGAAGATGTACGATTTAGTGAAGAACAAGCAAAAGTTAATGGAAAATTGAAAAGATGGTTTTACCTGAAAGAGAAGAAACTGTCTTCATAGCCTTTTGCTTGGCTTTGTCATCTGGCAACTCCAACTTCAGAACAAATTTCTGAAAATTCATAAATCAAAAGAGATCTGCTTAATCCAGAATCAAGTTCAGTTCTCGGGTTATGGACTGATATTGTAATCACGAAAATAAAGCTTAAACTTTAAGAAAATCAATAAATAAGATCCCACAAGTTGAGTACGAGTAATCATTATTCGCATAAGTTTCTGCTGCAATAATATATAACAGAGCAATGCAACTCAGAACAGAACATAAACTGTTGGGAGTAATGAAACCTTAAAAAGTTTGTATCTTTGAAGAGGAAAAGTACATTTGAGAACCAGCAAGCACTAGCTCACGAAGCACAGTTCCTCAGTTCTTTCTACTTGGCTAAGTTCAAGCCAAGAGAAACCTTAAAAATTAAAAAAAACACACTTTTAACATTCACCCCACAATCTAAGAGACATCTGTCGAGACAACAACAGGACAATCACTTGGAATCCACGACAAGAATGGGTTTGGATTCATTATAGAATCCCAGAAAACAGAAAAAGAACATCAACCCGGAAAGAAAGGTGATGAGGAATGAGACCCAATAAATAATTAAAAAAGCAAAACTTTGTAGATTCCGAGAAAGAGAATCAAACCTTCATTGCTGGGTTTGCTTTTTCTAGGATGCTCCAACCAAAACCAGAGAAAGAGAGAGAGAGAGAGAGAGATGCAGGAGATGAATGAATGTGCGCTAATGAGCGAGTTAGAAGACTAGAAGCGGGAATCCAATAATGAATGCTTAGTTGAAAATGACGTACAGCGAGAGAGAATGTGCGTGCGATCCAACAAAAAGTCGGAAATGCAGAATAGGATAGAGAAAATCAAAGCATAAAAGGAAAGAGAGATAGAGAGAGAATCGCTTGAGAGCAGTATTAGGAGGACGACGAGTGGGACCCCCACAAGGCTATTACAGAACTTACCTCAGACATGGACCCACAGTTACGGGAATCTGAAACTCTATAGTCTCAAGCACGACATTTAGGCTGGGAATGGTTGCTCTCTCCCTGTCAGAACGAGGCAAAAATTCATATACATAACATAACAAAAATTACATACAGTGAAATATTTAGTTGTGATAAATAAAATAGATAAAATTATCTTCCTCTCGAAAATAGAAATGTGTTTTGTTGTAATTAACAGAACATTAAATAGTATCAATAATTAAATTACCCCTAAATATGTAATTCTTTAATTATTTTAAAACAAATTATTTGTATTAGTATAATAATAATAGCAATAATAAAAATAAAAAAAATTAATATCGAATAATAATAATAATAATAAATACAAAATAGTTTCTATAGAGTGAGGAACTATTGTGTCTTAAGCATGGTTTTAAAACTTGAACTGGACTAACCAATTTGATCGGTTCGATCTGTGACCGGTTGATTATTCGGTCTAGGTGACTCTTAAAAATTAGTCCCTAATTAAACCAGTAGAAACCGGTGAGAACCGATCAATTGACCGATCAAACTGGGACTGGTCGAACCGGTTCGACCACTTGTTCAATAAATTTTTATTTTTAATATTTAATATTATTTTGTATATTTTTCTATTTTTTAATATTACTAATATTATATATAATTAAATATAATTATTGTGTAATTATAAAGTCATACTTATTCGATTGGTGGTCGAACCGATGACTAGCAAAGCTTTCAGTTCAACGTTCGATCCAAATTTTAAAACCTTGATCTTAAGATTTAGATATATTCAGGATCCACCAGAGCATGAGAGTTAATAATAAAGCATTGAAGGCAAATTATCCTTTAATTTTATAATACTGATAAATATATATTGAATATTAAAAATTTTTAGTATAGCTTTAAGTTTAAAGAATAGTTTTGTTAACTCTTTTTGCAACATGGAAAGTCTAGTAGGTTTAATATACTTATTTTACGGCGACGACGAACACGATAACATTTACTAAAAGTTTCGCTCAAATACGAAAATTTGAAAGGTCTAATAGTACGTAATTCTACTTTTACAAAAAAAGAAGAAGGTGTTTTGGATATAATTACAATCATTGGTTTATTTGAATAGGCCAAGAATAAGCAATTAAGTAATTAATAATACTTCTAAAAAAAGTAATTAATAATATATATTTAAAATTAAAACAAAACTTATTTATTATTATTAAAAATAATTTTAAATAAAATATTACGTATTAAAATTGTACATATTATTCTATATGATGTATATGTTTGTGAGCTTTGGAGTAACTGGTAAAGTTGTTTTTTTGTGTCATAAGTTTGAATTACGAAAACAACTTCTTTATAAAAAATAAAAAATTTACAAAGGAAAAATTGCGTACGTTGATAACCATATCCTCGCAAAACGAAAAGCCTTGTATACTAAAATATGATGATTTTAAATATCCAATTGCTATTTTTATATTCCTAATTATTATCGAAAAGTTGACCAAAAATGTGAAATTAAAATATAATTACCTAATATTTGATAATAAGTAGACTTAATATTGTCCTTATGTATATCAGGTAATAAAGGAGTTTTTGAATTTATTTTTATCATATTAAATTTATTAATGATGATTTAAATTGAAATTTATTTGTTTGATCAAATTATAAACTTATTGAATATAATATTCAAATGGATTAGTTCATTACTGATTATTAGATTGAATTTACCACTTAATTTAAATGTATGAATTTATTAAATAATTTAGTTAAATATTGTAATTAATAAAATATAATAAATAAAAAGACAGAAAATATCTATTTAATATGATAATATCTGAACAATTATACACCTAGAAATACCAAATCCAGCAACTTCTGACAAGGTTCAGAGCATTAACAGAATTTGGGATTAGCGTGCTTTGAGGTATGAAATGTGGTGGCGCGTGAAGAAGGGAGAAAAATGCATGAGCAGCCATATTAGGCATTGTGATTGAGATGGCAGTCCACGTAAGCTTCGCATCTCCGCCGTATATTTAGAACGCCACCACGGAGCCACATAAGTCTAACTTCTCTATTGACGCGATATTACCACGTGGATATTCCTAGTACATTTCCAAGCTCAATGTAATTCATTATTTTTATAATTTTAAATAAAATAGATTCAATTTAATATAATTAATTTTTAAATTAACCAAAATTGGATCTCATTATTACATGGAAGTAAGGCTCATTGTGTATACATTTTAGTTCGTAAATCTTATTTGTCATGTGACAACGGAACCTACTTTTTATTTAAAAGTAAAAAATATGTCACGTAAATATTGACACGATGCTTAATTGATGAAAAGTTAACTCTGTTAAATTATTCATTTACTTAGAAAATGTTTTGAACATAGTAGGGTTTAATCTCAAGACTTCAAAATGTTAGGATATGTTTTAAAGTTTAAGAGGCAACTTTCACCTAAAGTTTTAAGATTATGAATAAAATATGAAATATATGTTTATTTATTTTTAGTAATCCTATTTATCATGATTTAAAAAACATTTTATATATTATTATTTATTTCTAGTGGACCATTAATCCAATACATTAAAAAATTCACATTCAAATTTTCCATTAAAAAAGAATTTAAGATAGTTAAATTCATAGTTATGAATACCGGATCGTAAAGGCAGGTACATACCGTATTGGACCAAAATCGGTACGGTATATTGAGTTTTGATACCTGGTTTAAATGTCGGTTGATACTGGCCCTTTTCGACTGTACCGGTTAGTACTGGTCAGTTTTCAAAATATTGGTCGGTATCGAAAATTTTAAAAAATTTGGAGATTTTTTTGTAAAATTTAAAAAATTTTCAAAATCTCCCTCTCCCTTCATCTTCTTCCCCCTTTTTTCAAAGTTTTTAAAATAATAATAAATATTTTTATTACTATTAATAATTTTAAATTAAATACAACTTAATAATAAATTATTTTTATTTTCATTACTAATAATTACTTTTTATTTAAGTTTATTTTAATATTTTATATAATATTTATTATTAAAGTATTAATAAAAATATGTTATTTTTTAATAAATAATTTAAATTTTATTATATTTATTAATAATTATTAAATTAATTTTATATATTAAATTAACTTTGTGATTATGTCTAATTAAATGTAAAATGAAATGGAACGTGAAAAAGCAACAATTCTAAAACAATAATTCAAAATTTTGATAAAATAGAAAATAATTTAAAATTATTTTACAATAATTTATTATATTTAGATAATTATTATCTATAAAATATAATATAATAAAGATATATATAAACAGTGGCGGAGCCATAGTGGGGGCACTTGCCCCCACAAATTTCAAAAAATTTTACTTGTAAAAATTATTATTTTAAAATTTGATAGTATAAAAAAAATAAAATTTTGCCCCCACTAAAAATAAAATTTTACCTCATTAAAATTTTGTCCCTGCTTAAAAAATTTTTTGAATCCGCCCCTGTATATAAACTAAAATGGATAAGATATAAGTAAAAAAGAAGCTAAATTAAATAAAATACAATCATACAATATGATAATAGACTATTTTATAATTTTAAAAAAATCAATAATATTGATTAAATTCCTTTACTAATATTTAACAGTGGTGCATATATAGACAGGAGTCTAGAATTAGAGGACTTCGTCATTCTGATCAACTTGGTGTTGTCCTCGTCACACAACGACTAAATGAAGAAAATTACAGAACTTAAAGAGTCGTGCAATACTTATGATTCTCACCGTCTAGAATAAATCAGGCTTTGTTGACGTAACCATCGAACAACCGCTGGAAACTTCTATAGCCAAACTTCAACAGTGAAAAATGCTGAAATGACCTTGTGAAAGCATGGTGGCGAGCATAATGTACAATGAAGATGATCATGAAATTGATTTGGTGTGATTGAAAAGACAATTTTCCAGTACTCCATAATTGCAAATAGGATAACATGACCATTGGAACTTAATACATTACTCTTAAAGGCATTGACGGAGGTATATGAAGTTTAGTGGAGTAACGAGCCTCCCAAGTTATAAAAAAATTAAATATTTTTATTATATATATATATATATATATATATATATAAGGATGAAGTTATTTAAGAGTTAGTGGTGTATTGAGCCCTCTAAAATTTTAAAAATTAAATATTTGAACCCTCTTATCTTAATTTTCTGACCCCATCATTGCTTAAAGGCCTATAGGATGCGTTGTAAAGGAAGTTTTGTAATAAATTTACAATATTATAAAATTCCTCTTAGAGCTCCATAAAGTATACTTTGATATGTTGAAAATCAAAGGTGATCGAATCATGAGTGTAGCAGAAAAATAAAATTTGATAGTTTCTAATCAAATCCCGATAATTGAAAAACTTGAATAAATAAACTTGAATAATACAATTTTATAAAATCGTACATGATTCAATTTTTTTGTTGAAATCCTTTCAAAATTTTCTTGATATGTCAACAGGAGTTGTTTACATATCCAGCCTCTAACAATATTCACAAAGTAGTTTTTCAACTTTTGAGAAGAATTAAGCAGAACTACTATTTCCTTTATACTTATTCATATATAATTAATTAAATTTTAATAAAATTAAATATCTTATATTTGATTCCTAAAATTATTAAAACTTTATAATTAAATTCATCTTAATTAAAATTGTCTTTTCTCTCATAAATCGCTCTTTATGTATGACCTATTAGTTCCTAATATATTGAGAATCATTATAAATTATAATCCTAATTCATAATTAGAATTAGATAAATTAAAGCAAACAATTTACAAGCATAAATCAATATTAACATCTAACAACATATCATGACCATCTAAATATCAAGAATGTCAAAGTGATTTGACTTAACTTGTCCATGCATAGTTATGATGTCTAATTTAATCATTTCGACATCAATATTCCAATTAGACAGACTATGAATATAATGTCTACTCTTTTGTATCTAGTCATATTCATTCTTGCTAATTAGTAATTGATATTTTCTTTAATTACTTTAGAGTGACGAAAATTTGTTGATTTACTCAACTATCTTTATATGGTTCATGCTACATCTGAGCACTACTGATTGAATTATCTTAGGACATATTAATTCCCAAATAAGATATATTGGTAATCTTAAATATAATGATCAATTATACAACCTTCATTATAAGGCTATTCACAAACAAATAAACAATATTCCATTTGGGATCTTCATAGTCAGGTCAGTTTAGTGAACTTAGTATCTAATAAGTAACCATACATTAGTTTAAGTATCTCCACACTTCAGTTTATAAGATCAATTACGTTATTCATACAATAGAAACAAAATGTGTGCTAGTTTCACCATTTCATTAATATTCCGTCTTGATGAAACAACAATTAGGAATATTTAGAAATAATACATAAATGTTAATTGAATATCATAATTATGATGTCATCATAATTTCAATTATACAGTAATTATTTCAGGAATTTTATCTTTAGTATTAGTACTTCAAATGTAATTAACTTAATACATAAAGATAAAGAATGTCTTTTATTCATTAAATAATAATGTCATACATCAAATTGCAATCAACTAATTAGTTGTAAGGGCAAAATCTAATTGTTAGAGGACATATTATTCTCATAAATCCAACTCCACATTGTCAAAAAGGTCGCTCTTTAATCTTGTAAGATGGAAAAAAGCAAGGAATTTTAAAAAGAGGCAAACCGTTAAATGAAGCTTTAGCCAATGTTTCTAATAATAATTTAAGAAATTTAGAGATGACTTATAAGTTGCGAATATCGTATCGGACTTAATACCGGATCGAGTTCAAGTACAGTGCTGTACTGTACCGGTACCAGACAATACCGGGTACCGTTTCGGGTAATTTTTTAGATTAATAAAATAGTCACTAAAATTCTTAAAATTTGCAAAATAGTCTATTGGTATATTGTACAGTTGTACTGTATACTTTATTAGTTTACTGTTTACATCAACTTGTTTCTAAAAATCATAATAATAAATAATAATCACAATTAGTATGAAATAACAATAAATTTTAAATATTTCACATATAAATAATAACCATAATTAATATAAAAAAGACAATCATCATCACACAAATATAAAATTAAGAATAATATAAAGTATTTAAAATATTACAATAACACAATTTCATCATTTTAATAAATAATAATTACATCAAAACATCCAATAAAAAGAACAATACATATCCTTATACAATTTACAAAATGTGTTCGTGCAGAAGAAACAATCAAGTAGAAGTTAAACTTAAACCAAAAACATTTAAAGTTACATGACATGTATAGAATTTAACATAAACATCAAACATAAGTAAAATTAAAAGAAGAGAAAAAATAAAAACCTGAAACAAAATTCAATCGTCAACGGGGGATGTCCGCTATAACTGCACTAACCTCAGTAATCATTTGGTATAAAATTATCATCATTAAGAGGAGCTTCATCATCATTATCATGCAAATTTAATGTACCAAATAACATGTCAATGCTCTCCCATCCAAGATTATCTTCCAAATCATTCACATCTACCAAATTCGGTTTCTCATAAATCCAATCTGCCAAAGAAATCAATATTATCAATACAAATTGGATTAGTTGAATTACTTGTACTATTAAGACTGCCAGTAACCAATTAAATTTAATTATTAAAAAATTATAGGAAATTATATCAAAATTAATAATGATAACAATGAAAATAATATATCTTTCTCGAAGCTTTAAATTGTAACGAACAAAAAAAAGTTTGTAATAGCTCAGATTACCTGCCCACAGATGTTGTCCGCTTTGATCTTCAAGCCCCTCACGGTTTTGCTCTTCTCACTCTTGGGAAGGGAGAGGTATCCATACCCTTACAGCGCATACTTCGTTTCCTTCTCCAGCCGATGTGGGATCTCATCATCCTCCACTCCTTAGGACCCAACTTAGCTAACATAATGGTTCAGGTACCAGCTCTGTTATTACTTGTAACAGCCCAGACCACCTGCCCATAGATATTGTCCGCTTTGAGCTCCAAGCTCCTCACGGTTTTGCTCTTCTCACCCTTGAAAAAACGCGTCTTAGGGGTAGAGGTATTTATACCCCTATAAGATATACTTCGTTCCCTTTTTCAGCTGATATGGGATCTCATCATCCATTTTTTGGTGGATGATGATGATAAGATCCCACATCGGCTGGAGAGGGGAACGAAGTATGTCTTATAAGGTTATGAATACCTCTCTCCCTAAGACGTGTCTTCCCGAATGCAGGAAAAGCAAAACCGTGAGGGGTTTGGAGTCCAAAGCGGACAAGATCTGTGTGAGGGTCATCTGAGTTGTTACAAATGGTATCAGAGCTGGTACTCGACTCGATGTGCCGACTAGACTGGGCTTTAAAGAGGGCTGGGCCCTAAGAAGGGTAGAGAGTGTGAGATCCCACATCGGTTGGAGAGGAAAACGAAGAATGCTTTATAAGGATATGGATACCTCTCCCCTACAAGACGCGTTTTTCCAATGGTGGGAAGAGCAAAACGTTGAGGGGCATGTAGCCCAAAGTGGACAATATCTGTGGGCGGGTGGCCTGGGCTTTTACAAAGTCATTCAACCTCTTATGCTCCAATCTATTCCTTTTCTTTGAGTGGATAAATTCAAATGTGTTCTAGTTTCGTTC
>JANZLX010000009.1:22942579-22969298 GCA_025531955.1 Erythroxylum orinocense
GTTCAACATATTTTATACTCAATTAATTATTTACCCAAAACTAATACCCAAATAGGCAAATACTATTATTAACTACAGCTGAATTATTATTAATTTCCAATTGTATAATTTTATGCTTAACTAATTATTTACCTTAAGCCAATACCCAAATATTAAAAATAAAATAAAATATTGATTTACAACTTACAACATACAACATTAATTGTCAATTAATGATTTAAGTTTTTACAATTTTACAACTTTAATAACTTTAATGTTATCAGTGTATGTATGTTTTAAATTTTCCAACTTCAACTTTTTAAGTTTCAGAATCAATATTCAATAAGGTCGTGTATTTCATAATTTTCATTCGCCCAAAAACAAACCATAAATTTCTTATTCCTTATAACCAAACAGAGTAACCAATTTTTATTCTCTATAACCAAACAAAACAACCAAACTAGTGAAACAACTCATTCATCAGTCATCACCGTGACTGATATAATTCCATTTCCAATATTCAGATCACAAATTACAAAACAAAACCGTGAGCATTCAACAATTCAATTCCAATATCCAACCAATTCGGATACACATAAATTGCACATAAGAAAAACCAACTTCCATCATCTAACCAATTCCTAAATCCATCATCCAATCAATTTATAAATCCATCATCCAATTCCAACCTAACAAAATAAAAAAAAACAATTAAGCATGAAAATTCGAAAACAAAAAAACACACCCAAAAATAATTCACTTGCTTCGGGTCTTCAGGTTAGGTGACGGGTCTTCGACGTCCGGTGGCTTCCCGTGTAGATATGCCCGAGCTACAACCTTCTCTCCTCCTTTAGACGTTCAAGGGCAACTGGGGACGACATGGTACGGTGTAACGGTGGCATCTTCGGGTCACTGTGGAGGAAGGTTGAAGACGATGACGTCTTTGGGGGACACCAAGGTAGGAGCCGAGGAGGA
This sequence comes from Erythroxylum orinocense, assembly GCA_025531955.1. Taxonomy (NCBI): domain Eukaryota; kingdom Viridiplantae; phylum Streptophyta; class Magnoliopsida; order Malpighiales; family Erythroxylaceae; genus Erythroxylum; species Erythroxylum orinocense. The sequence continues at coordinate 22,943,534 of JANZLX010000009.1, forward strand.
TGAGAGAAGGAGGAGAGATAGAGACAGGGGAGCGGAGAAGACAGAGACGGGGGGGAACGGCGACAATAATGGCGAGAGGCGAGAGTGAGAGCGCAGAGTCGGGGGTGGGGGGTGATTTTTTAGGGTTAAGTTTTAAAAATTTGCAAATTGGTCCTCCACCTTTCCGAAATTTACGACATCGACCGATATGTCCCGGTATTGTACGTACCGACTGGTACTGAATGAAAAACACCAATACTGTTGGAACAAATACCGTTATATTTTTCGACTAATACGGAACGGTATTCATTCCTTTGCTTATGTGGGAAACGCTTGACATCTAGTTCTTTGTGAGGTATCAAAAGAGCAAATGGAGCTTGCTATTGTCACAGATATATGTAACATTACTTTTGATGGTTTTGTTTTACATGATATACTATGTATTCTATACCTTTTAAAGTAAACTTGATTTTCATTAATAAGTTTTTTGAAATTTTCAATTAGTTGGCCACTTTTAGTTATAATATTTATATGTTGTAGGACCAAAAATCATGGAAGATGATTGGAATGGAAATCAGGCGAAGATGATTCTATTATCTTGAAATCTCCAAAGAATTAGGTGCAATGTAATTATTATATAACTTCTTGTTACCTAAAATCTTGGTATCAACGTCTTGGTCATTTGTCATATAAAACTTTTTATTCACTTTTTAGTTCAAAGGCAAACTGTTATCCTTTTCTTTAAGTTTTATTTGCACTAAACACCTTTTGAATTGATTCATGTTAATATTTGGAAAGGTTACTTTATTATTTCCATTATATAAGTACAATATGCTCTTACTATTGTTGATGATTTTACTCATTGTACATGAATTTACTTTACGCATTAAAAGTCAAAATCCTCCATTTTTATAACTTATCCTATCACCTAACTTAATTTTGGTTATGGATATTTGTATTTCACATCCTTTATCATTTGTTCTCTTTTATTATAGATTTTCTCCTAAACAACATGCTTTTATTGTTTATATTTGTTTTGCACATGCAATTTGTGATTCGACAAGAACTTGATGCTCTTAAGGCAAATGATACATAATCCCTACAATAATTACTTATTAGAAAAAAAGTAATTAGATATAAACGAGTCTACAAGACAAATCTCTGCTTAAATGAGATAGTTGGACGTTAAAAATCCATGTTGGTTACCAAGAAATGCAACCAAATAAAATGTTTAGATTACTAAGAGACATTTACTCCTCTTGCAAAACTTAAAACAAAATGTCTACCCCCTGTCCTAACTTCAACCAAACCCCAGCATCTTTGAGTTTGCAAACTTAACAAATCATTGTATATTCTAAAACAAATATCATATTATTGGTTCATTAAACTTTCATTTGCTCTCAAAGAAGCCAATTTTAAGCAATCAAAGGCAGATTATTCCATATTCGGTCGGTCATATGACCGTACATCTGTTACTCTTCTTGTCCCAAAAGGTGGAATCAGTCACTCCAGCTGCCCCCACACCCAGACCCGACCAGGTTGTGAGGGGTTAAATCACGGTCTGATCTCGGTCGACCACTTAACAGAGCGGCCCATACGCTTCCATTACCGGGAATCGAACTTTGGTCCTTGTCCCAAATTATCCTGTTAGATTGCCAACCGAGCTGCCCGTGCGGGCACATCTGTTACTCTTCTAATTTATGTAAAAGCGTGATTCTAAAAGGAAACAACTTATAAGACATTTAAGACACCAAATTATTTTAGAAAAGGTGATTTAAATAAAAAATCTAGGATAATTTGAAATATTTTTTGAGCATTGAAGTTGTGTAGTATAAAGATATTGCTCCTTCAAAATGAGAGTGTGCTCTTAAGATTCTTGAAGATGTATGTCATTTTTCATGGAACATTGATGACTTATCCTCGTACCAAACACTTATTAGTCGATTGTTTTATTTGAATATAAAGTAACTTGACTTATACGTAGTTCATGTTTTAAGTTACTTTACACACAAACCACGAGTGACACATTTGAAAACAACTCATTGTCTCCTATGATATGTTAAACAAATTATAAGATAAGGCATATACTTCCTTACAACATGTACAATTCAACTAAATTCCTTTTATGATGTAGACTGAGCTAGATGTTTATCATGAAATTTTATTCAATGTTCCAAAAGGAATCCTTGTATTATTAATGAATAAGATAGTCAATTTTATTAACTCTTTTTAAAAAACATAAATACGATAAGTTATCTTTAAGGATGATAATGAGTCGGGTCGAATTAGGTCAAAAATTGTTCTAAAAAAATAAAATAATGTCATTTTGTGTTATTAGGCTAAAAAAAATCAGATTCAACATCCAGTTAACTCAAACCTAATCCATTGGCCTGGGATGAATCCAAACTCTTTCTTTTGCTATTTTACTGCACTTGACTTAACATTTCAATAAAATAAGAAAAGGGGTAGACTTTGTAGCATTTTAGGTTCTTGCAGACTTGGTCTCCTTCAGGTATTCTCTATTACTTATATTTTTATTTATTCAGTTTTTAATGAATTATTTCTATATCTTACATTATTATTTTATTGTCTCATTTATACGTAAACTTATCAAAAATAACTTTTATATTATATAAAAATAAAGCTGCATATGATTAAACCTCTTCAAATATTGCGATATTACAAATTTTCGACCATTATTTAAAAAAAAAAACCAACGAGTTGGATTTTTATGCATAAGTACGACAAAAGCATAGAATTTGTACTTATCGACTTGCCATGTGAAGGCCTAGCCGTTCAGTCGCATCAAGCGTATGGTATTAGCGAGATTCGTCGATCCTTATCCCTCTCTTTCTTACTGCCTTTTTATTGGTTAACAGGGTACCCGATGTCCAATCTCTCTGCATCGGAGGTGAAAGCAGGAGAAGGTACTACTACTCTACGACGGGCCTTTCCCCTAATGATGGCGTTGCGACTGCAGGATGGTGGGCTGGCTGTTGATGGCAATTTTCTTGCACGTCAATCATTTCTTTTGTAATTATAGATTATGCTATTTGAGATATCCAATTTTACTATGCTTTATTCTGTTTCATGAAATCTCAGTTATTTGTTTTATAGATTTTATGCAGGTTTTATGTGAGACCCAAATAAATAAATAACTAAAATTTATTAGACACAATAAAACATCATAATATTGAACAGAAGATCTGAACTCAGATTAAACTTGAATCGTTATTTCAAAGACTTGAATAATTACTTGAACCAAATATGTTATTTCATTTAAATTAGTAAAGTTAATCTACTAAATATTCTAGCTTACAAATAATTGTTACGTATATTTGAAATTTTATTTAATATATATTGATGTAAAATTTCCCTACTTACTTATGGGTAAATAATGATTATTGTTTATTCAAACAACAAATTTAAAAAATAATGTCATCAAATATCATATTCATTTAAATATACAAAATAATAACAAAAACTTCAATTGGAGCAAAGAAAAGAATTTATTATAAGTAATAATTAAAAATTAAATCAGGCTTATCAGTTTAACTATTGATTCAGTTTATTTTTCAATTTGGTTTCAATTTATTTTAATAATTTTTGTTATTAAAAATTAGAGATTTTATTAATTAATTAACTTAGTTTCATAGTCTAATCAATTTTTATTTACTATTTTTATTTTTAATTAAACTTAAATTTCTTATATGAACAATTATATACTAATTTTACAATAGTCTTTTGTCAATTGAACATTTAAACTTTAAAAATCTTATCTTATCTTATCAGTTTAATTTTTAATTCAATTTTAAAATATTAGTTATAAGGTTGAAATTGCACAAATAGTTCACTAAAATCTTCCACTTTCGGCCTATTGGCTTGGATTTGGACCAAATTTATCTCAAAATTAATTTTAAAATTTTGAATTGATTGGTCTCTTTATCCTAATTAATTCGAATTGATTTAATCAAAACAAACAAAGTATTATATTGTTTAATGGTTAAAAAACTATTTTACCAAAATGAAAGCTTGGGCAAAAAGTATGCTTTTGTTAAAATCGTTACATAGGCCCTGTTTGATAATTAACTTATTGCATTAACTATTAATTGATTGTGAATTATATCAACTGAATTAATTAATAGATAATATCAGCTGTTTATTAGAAATTTTTGGTAAAATTAACTGTTTAATATTAGTTGTTTATGTGTACAATAGCTTATAAGAACATGAATTAAAAAATTATAAGGAAATAAATATTATATCTTAATATTTAATTAAATATTATTATAAAAATTTAAATTATAAATCCTAATAGTTAGTAATACAATTAAGTGAAAAAAAATGAATTTATTAATACTAACACGAATTTCTTATCTGTTAACTAATTTATCTAAATTATAGAAATAATGTACATTGAATGCTTACTGACCGTCCCATAAGGCCTTATAAGCGAACATAAAACCAAATCTTAAATATACCCTCCACTCTACAGGTTCATTGTCGTTTGGGTAGTAGCTATCGGCGGTCTCATTCCCAAATTATTTTTTTAAGATTCGAACTCACGATGTTGGGCGAACTCAGGTCTAACTTTTTTTTTTGATAGAACGATTGCGCTCAACGCATATTATTGATATCCATCGTTAAAACATCATACAAAAAAAAAAAGAGGACATATCCTCCATTCTAAACCAGACATAGAATTAGTTGTCCCTAGCTATCGTATGAGCAACTTGATTCGCTGGTTTTCGAACAAACGCATATAAGGCAAAAGGAAGCTCGTTAAGCAGAGCTTTCCAATCCTGAATGATCATCGAAAAATATGAAGAAAATGCAAGCGCAGAGTGCAAAAATTGAGTAACAATCTGACAATCCATTTCAATGCAAATTGGAAAAAATGATAAGGTTTTTAGCCAACTCAATGCTTCCCGAAAACAAAGAGCTTCACCAACTTGTGGATCGCGCCAACCTGGAAGCATCATAACTTTCCCAACACAATTATTTCCTTGGGAGTCCCGGGTGATCATGCCAATGCCATAGAAATCATTCTTTAATAAAGCCACATCAATATTACATTTAAAATGGATGGGTTCTGGAGCCACCCAAGAAGTATGAACACGATGGTTTAGTGGTTGTCGTGGAGCATGTGATGCTCTAGTTGCTTTCCATTCGGCAAGAGTTATCCTTGCCCAACTTATAACAAATTGATGAGAGTGAGTACGTGATGTCCACACGACATCGTTACGGTACATCCATAAACTCCAGAGAATCATGAATATCTCCTCCTGTTGGGGATGCGTAAAAGAAGAAACCACACGCATAAGCCATTCATGTAAAGACGAAATAGTGTTCCAACCCACAGTAAAAAGAAGCCAAACAAACTGGGCAAAATCACAGTAATAGAACACATGTTGTGGTGTTTCCCTAATCTTACCACAAATAGGGCAAGTGTCGTTCACTGCTATATGTCGACTTCTTAATGTGGCATTTGCATGGGAGAATATTGTGTAGAATGCGCCATATAAAAATTTGTATTTTGTAAAAAAAAAAAAGAATTCTAAGCCGAAATTCGTATCAGCCCATAACATCCATTGGTCTAAACCTCAATACATAAGAGTATAAGACTACATAACACAAGGTTCGAACCCTATTGTGAAACCAAACATGCATTGGTATAAAGCCCATTTATCCTATGAATTTTGTTTCATCGTACCATCATCATTAACTTCCCCCAAAACCTCTCGCCAATGACACGTGTGAAACTGACAGATGCTCTCTTACTATTTCTTATCCACCCCTCCTTTTCCCTGGTCCCTGTTTCCAGTTCTCTCTATATTTGCTTTAATGGATGTTTCCGACAGGCGACATGCCTCCCAATTTCAGACCCCAAAACCCTAATCTTCGTACGTTTTCCCAAAGCCTTGGGTGTTCCAACGTTAATTTTAGGAAATTTAACCAATTCCACCCAAATCAAAACCACCTCAATAAATATCACTGACCCTCCCGATTCCTCAAGCCCCAAATCGCGTTTCCCAATTCCCAATTTGCGATGATTCCAAGAATTTAGAAACCCGTTCTTAAGAAGCCCTTTTGTTTCAATGTCCCAGAAGTTAATCACTCGATATAAAAATCCCAATTTTCGATTTTCTTTTTCGTATATCTTTCAGTTTCTAGTATGGATTCGATGCATCATCACCAGGACCATGAATCTAGTTCATACAACATCATGACAACGTCTTCGTGGCTCGATATTCGATTGTTTTATGTGAGAATAACGCCGTGCGTGATCGGAAGCGTACCGGACCACCTAACGCTCCGCCATTTCCGGCGGGAGATCAACACTCCCCTCGAAATCAACGGCTCTACGATCCCCTCTGCCGATTCAGCGGCCATAAATCTCCGAAGGGATCGCGTCAATAAGGAGTCGTCGGAGGTCACGTACGTGAGCACTGACAGCGTCCGCGTCTCGGGAGCCGTTGAATTCGAAGTGATGGAGAGTAACGACATGTTGTTATGTGGGTCGTTGGAGAGAATGGAGTCTACTTGGGGAAACGGGAGCTTGGGCCCTGAGAATGATGCGAAAACAGGTTGGAGTTTAGAGTGCTATATGGCGGCGTGTGTTGGTGAAGGGAAGTCGGTGTTCTTTCAACCGAGAATGGGTGTTTCGGCTCCGGAGATTGAGGTTTATATCGCAGGGTGTTGTGGGAGTGTGCCTGTTATATTGACTAAGACGATTTTGGTTAGTCCGAGGAGGAAAGGATCGAGACATGTGACTCTGGATGCAATTCCCGAAGATGAAGAATTGGAGAAAGATCAAAATGATGGGGACAATAATGTGCTGCTTCGATATCATAGTAAAGATCAAGTAAGGTTATATAATTTTGGAAGTTCTTCGTGTTCATCTGAATGAATTTTATCTGTGTCCTATTGTTCTTTGTAGGAAAGATGAATCCTTTGCATGAGACATTCGTTGGTGATTTTTGTGGCCAATGCTGGATTAATATGATTTTTCCGATTCGGATTGATACTGTATTGTGTCCTTCCTGAGTTATAATGGATTGTTTGGTGTATCAGTGTATCTTTAACTAAATATACTTGGAAACATCATATATAACGCTACTTAATATTGGACCTTTTCAGATATCAATACTATAGAAGAGCTAATGCACTGGCAAGATAGATATGTAGACAAGTATCTGAAGGATTTTGATGATATCTATATGCTGTACTTCATTCGTTACCTAATATGAGACATCACTTTTAGGATGTTGGTAAGATGCAAAATGAAGCAAGAATGTATCATCCCTTTCATGGTTGAGGGTTTTTCATTACCACTTACTTCAGCTGGCCTTTTTGTATATCACTACTAAGTCCAGCGACTCAGGGATCTCCATACATGAGTACACTCAGTTTCCTCTTTCTAGATTCATTTAGTCTGACGTGCAAATGTGGATTATTGTTCAATACATGCAGTATGAGCGCTTTAACATGCTTTGAGATATTATCCATCCGGTTTCTGTTTGAGTTGTATGAATTTGGGGTGTCTTCAGGGAGCTGCTTGTATTTGATGTATTGATAAAGCATCTTTCACTAGAAGCCACAGTTTCTGCTGTTCTAACTTGATAAATCTGTTTCAACATTTATACAGATTACAGACTCTGACAGTGAAGATTACAAGTCAGATGGGAAGATTATGAATCGATACTACTCCGAAGACTTGTATTATGGGGAAGATGGCCAGCTCTCATGGTTTAATGCTGGTGTTAGAGTTGGTGTTGGCATTGGTCTTGGAATGTGCCTTGGGATTGGAATTGGGGTTGGTCTGATGATGCGTTCATATCAAGCAACCACTAGGAATTTTAGGAGGAGGTTCCTGTGACCTCGGTTTTCTCTATGCAAGAATAAGTTTTGCAACCTTTTTACAGATTTTGATGTCTGGAAAATCTCAAGATCAACTCTGTAGTCAAGGAATAGTATCGGGTACATTTTGTTATCTGCTGAGTATGAGTACTAGTGGTTGGGCTAGAAGTTGCACAGCGCCTCGGTTTGTTAGTCATAAAGATTGATCTTTCAACGCAAGAACTGTTACATAAAGCTTCCCATCTATTTCAGATGGCTGCTTGTTAAGACATCCGAAGCGTTGGTTGCTTCAACATTTGACGAGATGAGATCTACTGTCTAATATTGTGGTGTCTTATTGTATCTAATAAATATTAGTTATTTATTTATGTGGATCTCGCAAAATAAATAGTTGAGATTTTATAAGACAGAATAAGATAGAATAAAATTGGACTGAGGATCTGGATTCACATTTGACAGCTGCAGAGCTATGAAGAACGACAACATTTGATTACGCCCGAGCTTGTAGGAGCTGCACCCAGTTATTTAGTAGCTGACATGAGTTCGTTCTTAGTCCCATGTATATGCTCGAGCCTTGTAGTATATTTCTGGTTCTTAACCTGTTCTTCTGCTCTTCTTGAGTGCAACACAGTTTTGCTTTCTTGTAATAGACATTTACTTGTTCTTTTTTCTCTTCTTTTTCTTTGTGAATTTTGGCATTAAACTAATTTGTTTCAATGTGTATATATCACTTTTGTAACGAGTGAAAGTCCTTTCACAAATGAGAGAATTAGAACATTACTAAACATCTATTCTTCTCGAATCTGAAAATTTATGGTCAAGTTTGCGCTTGGTTTGAAGTTCGATCGGGCTTGAGGCTTGTGGATCAAGCTTGAGGTTGATCAGGTTCGGGTTAAATTTGATTTTTTTATTTAATACGAGACTAAAATGAAAAATTTATTAGGCTCGAATTTGTATTTAATTTAACTTTTTGCTTAAATTGGTCTTAATTTTATCTCAATCTTAATAAAACCCTAATTTTTTTTTTTATAATTTGTCCAAGTTTGAGTAAAAACCCTAATAACACCCTAAAATGAAGCTTCATTGAAGGGACAGAGAACAATTAAGCAAAAATATAAATTTATGAAATAAAGTCTTGGATAGTAGAAAGAAAATAATGGATTAATGTGGCAATGAGACTTTGACATCTTACTTCTAAAAGCTTCGACCTTCTCCTGAAGCATGGGAGCAAAACTCTTAACATCGTATCATGTTCTTTTTAATTATTCATTGCTCCACAGTCCACAACTAAAACCCCTCGGATATGCCCAAAATTACAACATTAAACCCTAACCACCGCATCTCCACCACAACGGCCACACCGCACGGTGATGACCGGCGTTAATATTAGATCCTCTGCTACAATGTCCCACCGTAACAACCCTGCACAAGCACCAGCACCGGCACCTCCTCCTCTTCCTTTGGTTGTGACTCTCAACTGCATCGAGGACTGCGCCGTCGAGCAAGAGTTTCTCGCCGGTGTAGCCACCGTCGAGCATGTCCCTCTCAGCCACCTCTCTGATGGGAAGATTGAATCAGCCGCCGCTGTCCTCCTCCACACTCTCGCCTACCTCCCACGCGCAGCCCAACGCCGTCTCCGCCCTTATCATCTCATTCTCTGCCTTGGCTCCGCTGACCGCACCGTCGACTCGGCCCTGGCCTCCGACCTAGGCCTCCAACTCGTCCACGTAGACACTTCACGTGCCGAGGAGATCGCCGACACCGTTATGGCCTTGTTCTTAGGGTTGCTTCGCCGGACCCATCTGCTTTCGCGCCATGCGCTCTCTGCCTCGGGATGGTTGGGATCGCTGCAACCGTTATGTAGAGGCATGAGGAGATGTAGAGGTCTGGTTTTAGGGATCGTCGGTAGATCTGCTTCGGCTAAGTATTTGGCTACCAGAAGCTTGGCTTTTAAGATGAATGTGCTCTACTTCGATGTTCACGACGTACGTATCTCACATTGTTACTCTTACTTGAAGATTTTCGCTGTTTCTGGTTCATTGCCATAGGAATGTGCCATTTTCCCTTTCTTGTATGATTTAGTGTTATGGTATCAAATGGTAGAGTAACACACTCATTTGAAAAGCTTTGGACTATATGGCTTTCAATGCACATGAGATCTATTTGGAAGGCATATTCTCATATGAAAGGGCATGGTTTGTTTTGAATTTTGATCCTCAAGTATATGCTTTTGAGGGCTGTCTTAGGGATACTAATTGATGTCAAAATACTCCGGCCAGGAGTAAAAATGAAGTTTCAATGGCTAGAGTATGTGCATATATATATGTTTAACACAAATCTCAATGTTTATTTCCTATGTTGTCTCCTGGACTTGAGATCCAAGCATCTGAATTTTGCGAGATGGAGTTTCTGTTTTAAGCTGATGAGCTGTAGAAGGTATTCTGTTCTATTTAGTTCTGCTAAATACTTGTGATGACTATCGGAATTACTGTTTGTTGTCTTTTGTACTGTAGTCATAATTGGTTAAGTGGTTTGGGTGTGCATCTGGACTGGCTCTTCCTTACTTTTTCAGAATTACATTGAAACAGGGGAAAAACAAAATTAGTCGGTCATCTTTAACATTCCCTCCAGCTGCTCGAAGAATGGATACTCTTAATGATCTGCTAGCTGCAAGTGACCTTATATCACTTCATTGTGCTTTAACAAATGAAACGTTCCAGATTATTAATGCAGAATGTTTGCAACATGTAAAGCCAGGTATTTCCTTCTCTATAGCATCAAGATCACAAAGATTGTTGTGGTTATGTTGAGTTGATCGTTGTACTGTGTCTTGTTTGTTTAGGGGCATTTCTTGTGAATACGGGAAGCAGTCAGCTACTTGATGATTGTGCTTTAAAGCAGCTTCTAATTGATGGGACATTGGCTGGTTGTGCCTTGGATGGTGCTGAAGGGCCACAGTGGATGGAAGCATGGGTAAATATGAGCATAGTTCAATAGGGCTCATTTAATGTAACTTTTTAATTGATGTGCATAGGATGGTTCTGGAGCATGATTATGTAATATCTGCTTCTCTCCCAGCCAAAGTGTTGATGATACTGTGTACTGTACAACGTGTTATGTTATTTACATACAGTGTATATTAGTTTATATCCCAATGTGTCATATGGTTGCTAATTTATGTTGCTAACCTTTGCTTAGGTCAAAGAGATGCCCAATGTATTGATACTTCCACGCAGTGCAGATTATAGTGAAGAAGTATGGATGGAAATTAGGGATAAAGTCATTACTATATTGCAGTCTTTCTTCATTGACGGGGTTATTCCAAAAGATGCCATCTCTGATGTGGAAGAGGAGGAAAGCGAAATAGGTGATGAAGGTGAACAATATTCAAGAGAAAACAAAGACAGTGATGTATGCGCTATGGTTGGTGAGCAGCTGATAGATGATATTAAGGGAAGTCGAGCAAGCTCCCAGAAAAAGTGCATCAATCAATCTATAGAATCTCCCAGCCAGGGTCAGGGTTCTGGGTTGTCTCAGAATACAACAGGAAGATCTGAAGGAAGACGCAGTAGATCAGGTAAGAAGGCAAAAAAGAGACATGGCCGTCAAAAGTCCCATCAGAAATCAGATGATCCCTCTCAAATAGGAAAAGAAAGTACCTCCCTTCAGGAAGATGATGCTGTTATGAGTGGTACTGATCAAGCATTAAGTTCCGGCTCTCGCTTTGCTTCCCCTGAAGACCCTAGAAGTAGGAAAACACCAATTGAGTTAATACAAGAATCACCATCTGATCAGGTGTCAAGATCACACAAGAATCTTACTGAAAGGTCTGGTGACATGCTGAAAGATGGTTGTGTTATAGCTCTTTATCCAAGAGATCACCCAGCTCTTCATGTCTCCAGGCAGAGAGTTAAAGGTGGTGGTTGGTTTTTGGACACAATGTCAAATGTAACAAAAAGAGATCCCGCAGCACAGTTCCTTGTTGTTTTTAGAAACAAGGTCTGCCCAGATTTTGTTTGTTATGAAAATATCCTAACCTGTATAGGCTGTCAAGTGGTATTTTGAATATTTTGCATTTCTAGCTTGCTGATTTGCTTTCATGGGCGCATTTTCTTCAGGACACTATAGGGCTTCGATCTTTTGCTGCTGGTGGAAAGTTGTTACAGGTATTCTATATTTCTGTAGATCAAGTCTTTCATATTATTCTAAATATCTTGTGAATCTTAAATAAAGAACAAATTTGAGTTTCATTGTTTAATATCCACTTATTGAAGAAGCATAATGAAGGGATGGATATTGGAAATGGGAGACCACTGAGAAATGCTAAATGTAATATCATACAATAAATTGGTGATTCTATGGTATTCATGTGAGGTTATTCTGATATAACTAGTCTAATCACCAAGCTTTTACTAATGGCACTGGAAAGAGGTTTTTTTTTATATGTACTCTGTATGTTGCAGGGTGTCAATGGTCACTTAAAACTATATTGGTTATAATGCTTCTACCGCATACCGCACTTGCCATTTCCCGATGCAAAAAAAAATAAGTTTGGCTTTTGAGTGTCTTTATCTATTTAATCGTACCCATATAATTTCCAGTAGTCAGTCCTGCATCAGTTCTGTCGTATGTTTCTCTAGTCTGGTTAATGTGTAAAAGCATTGGCATCGTAGAGAATTGAATGCAGCATGTGTGGTGCTTGGTTCGGTTTTGAGGTGAACTTCTTTGTTGAAATTGCAGATCAACAGAAGAATGGAATTTGTATTTGCCAGTCACAGCTTTGATGTTTGGGAGACTTGGACGTTGGAAGGCTCATTGGAGGAATGTAGGCTGGTTAATTGTAGAAATCCTTTGGTGAGAATGCCTCCTCTTCTCTTGTTATACTTTCTGCATTCCCTCATTGCTATATCTTCTGTATGATTTGACTGTCACGGAAGATCAGATTGCCTGAATCACGTGTCTCATATACCATGTTGCGATCACCTCAGGATCGTGATGTCTTCAGAATTATCTCTCTCATGCAACCATAATATTTCATTTACAATCTGCCAACTTTTCTCCTGTTTGAATTTTTCATTACCAAAATTGCAGGCCGTGTTGGATGTTCGTGTAGAGATTCTGGCAACTGTAGGAGAAGATGACGGTGTCACTAGATGGCTAGATTAGGTCCTCTGAGAATTTGATGAGCCATTTTCTTATTCTTTTGAGATTGTTTTCTCCTCTAAATAATTTGTAAAGCATTATTTATGTATTTTTTAATCTCCCTTTTAACCTATTTTGTTTTTCCATTTCCCTTTCTTTTTTATTCCCTTTTTCTTTTTCTTAATGTAATCCTATTGTGTTTGTGGGTTGTTGATGGTTTATCACGGAATGTGAACCTCAAAATTTTCATAATTACCGTTAAAATTAGATATTATTTATGCTACTGTTTAGGTATCAAAGTTTCCTGAGAATTGAGGTGGCGCTTTCTATGTATTTAGTCAGTGTTTTTTTTATAAAAGTAATAACTAATGCTGCGTTTGGTTGCTATCTTTGGTAACTGAAAACGAAATGGAACAAAAATTTGGGACAATGAGGTGTTTGATTATTGTGAACAGAACAGAGAAAACTATCTCCGTTTCAAGGATAGAATGTGTTTGGTTGTAGGGGATGGAACGAAAAAATAGTACAAATGACGAATATGCCTCTGGTCCTTCATATGATTAGAAATATATAATTTTTTGATGCTTTTATTATGAATGGATTGTAATAATAATTTGAATAATAATAAATACAAATTATATAATAATAATAATAATTAGACATAATAATAATTAATTTGAATAAATTGTAATAATAATTTGAATAATAATAAATACAAATTATATAATAACACTAAAAAATAATAATTAATTTGAATAATAATAAATATAAATTATATAATAACAATAAAAAATAAAAAAATAACAATAATAAAATTTGAATAATAATAAATATAAATTATATAGTAGTAATAGTAGTAGTAGTAATAATAATAATAATAATAAATTTGAATAATAATAAATATAAATTATATAGTAGTAGTAATAATAATAATAATAATAATAATAATAATAATAATAATAATAATAATAATAAATTTGAATATTAAAAGCAAAAAATCATTAAAAAATTGAAATTTCAGAAAATGCAGCAAAACTTAAAAAATACCAAAAGAGATCGATTAATCAATAAACATGTCAAAAAAAAAAGAGGACGCTGAGAAGGAAAAGAGAGTGAATGCGCCACAAAAGAGGGAGAGTAACACAGAGTTAACTCGACAGGAGTTTACCTCTAGAAGCAGTAGCAAGAGCGAGATAAGCTTGTTCAAGGTCACATACGCTGCGCGGTCTTTTCGGGAGACTCAAGATTTGAGACGTTTGTAATGCTCGTAAACGCTTGTAATAGTATGCCTTGTAGATCTGTGTTCTTTAAGAGAGAGAAAATGGTAGAGAATTAAACAAACAAGAAACATAAATGCAGGAAGAGGAGACCTCAGAGGCGATCCACGGCGTAGAGCTCCAAATCTTCGAGTCTGAGTTCGAGAGACGGGGCGGACCGGTAGAGGGGGAGGGGGGTGAAGGCGTCGTTCGAGGGAGGCTTCGACTGAAACACACTGTTATATATGAAGTGTAATTGAAAACAAAAAGTTCAACCTTGACAGGTATCAATCCGACTTTTAGCAATTTAGAGAATCAAAATACATTCTCCTACGTACTGTTTAAGAAATACAAATGTCAGCTAATCTGTTTTATCCCTTTAATGCACTTTCATTCAAGATTCCGTGTTGCCTTCATGCCAGGGGATAGTTTGTCTGCAATTCCTCTAGCTAGCATCGAAAGTCTGCTATGTAGTACTGTTTTTTGGTTCGTAAAAGCCCTGAATTTCTATCCTACCATGTGAAATACACCACTGCTGGCCATTTTCAGTTTGGTTACTTTGTCTATCATTTCCTCCCACTTCTAAGCTGGAATTCGGATCCCTAATTCGGAAAGTATTCTATCCCATATTGATTTCATAAACTTGCAGTTTACCAGTAGATGATCAGCTGAATCCCTCTGAATGTTGCAAAGTTCACAGTTTAGATTGTCAATATTAAACGTCATTGTGTCTTTGGTGTCCAGTCTCCCCAATACACCTAGCTAGAGTATGACTACATGTGCAGGTTGGATGTCTGCTTCCCAGACCAATTTTCCCCACTTAACTCTTCTTGTATATATTTTCTGCAAGATTTTGTGGTAAAAACCTTGTTGCTTCTTGTTGCCTACTCCGCCTCATCAATCCTTGCTGTTTGAAGTCTTGGCATTTTGTTGTTGTGAAATTGCCACTGCCAGTTGTTGTTATTGATGAACTGCTGACTTTTGTGCTTGGATAATCATTTGTTTGAAGTTTTGCAGTTCCTATATTCTACATCCTTTTGATACCATTTGTCAAACCAAAAAAATGTGTCTTTCCCGTATTCTGATCTTAATTAATTCTCGCATCCACTCTCTGGTCTCCATTATGTACTTCATGTGCCATGTCATGTTTTGTTGTCTCACATTCCAAATGCTATTGCCTCTTGTATATACTTTGTGCACCCACTTAACCCTCAAATCTGCCTTGTTACTGCATAGCCACCACAGCTTCTTTCCTAGACTGATCTTGTTTCTGTAGTCTTGCTGAGCATAACCCTACCCCCCTTTGACTTTTTGGTTGGCACAACAGTTCTCAACTTACTTTAGCTTTCTTGCTGTTTTGGCTGCGTCTATTCTGTATGAAGTCCTTCAACTTCCTATCAATTTCTATTAGGATGCTCTTTGGGAGTCACACATGGTTGATCCAAAAGCTTGCCAGATAGTTCAGTATAGTTTGAACCATCTGCAGCCTCCCTCTATAACTGAGAAATCTATTGCACTAGTGACTAATTTTCATGTGAAATCTCTCCATTAATGGCTTGCATTCACCCATTGTTAACTTCTTCTGTAAGATTGGTACTCCCAAGTACTTAAAAGGCATGGAACCTCTCTTCATTCTCATTTCAGAAGCCTTTGAAGCTGTTTCTAGTTTTGCATTTTCAGATAGGTAGTAGCATCTTTTAGAGGGATTGCTCCTTAGTCCCGATAATTCCTTGAATTCCTTTATAGTTTGAAACAATGTACCATTGGAGTACTTGTGTGCTTTGCAAAACAAGAGAATATCATCGGCAAAAACAAGATGGGCTAGCTTAATACCTTTGCATCCTTGATGATATTGGAACTCTGCATTGTTTGTTGTTTTGGTCAAATATGGTTGATAGCACCTCCATTCCTAAGGCAAATAAGTAGGGGGATATTGGATCCACTTGTCTAAGACCCTTCTTTGGTTTTAGCAAACTGGTTGGCTCCCTATTTACTACTATTGCAAAAGAAGCTGTAGTGATGCACTCCTCAATCCAATGTGTCAACTTCCTTAGGTATCCTGCAGCTTTGGGAGTATTCAACAGGAAGCTCCAATTGACTGTCATAAGCTTTGGCTAGATCCACTTTAATTATGCAATTCCTCTTGCTTGACTTATTGTTATATCCATTTAATAGCTCTTGGCAAAGAAATATATTGTTTCCAATTGTCCTTCCTCCTACAAAGGCACTCTGAGAGGGGTTGGTAATGTTCTTCAAACTATTCTTCAACCTATTTGCAATAATTTTTTAGATTAGTTTGTACATTATATTGCAACAAGCTAGGGGCCTATACTCCTCCATCTTGCTAGCATTAGTGAGTTTAGGAATAAGACTTACATAAGTTTTATTCCATTCCTTCAGTATTCTACCATTCTGAAAAAACTCCCTTACAGTTTCAGTCATTTTTTCCTTTAGTAACTCCCAGTTGTCTTGGTAAAATATCTTGTTGAATCCATCTGGTTAGGTGCTTTATTTGGGTTCATTGAGAATAGTGCTTTCTTGATTTCCTCTTCTTCCACCTCCCTTACTAATTCATCTTTTTCCTACTATGAAATTTGCTTGATCCTTTTTTAGACTGCATCTGGAATTCTTCTAACATTCTCACTATGCCCAAATTGTTCATTGAAGTGTTTGTAAATGAATTCTTAGAGGTTCTTCGGTACTTTTTTTCCATTTACATTCAACATCACTTTGATATTGTTTGTATTTCTCCTTGCTTTCATTGCAATCATGTAGTATTTGGAAGATCTCTCACCATCCCTAAGCCACACCATACAAGACTTTTGTCTAATCAGCCTTTCATAGTTTTCCAATGCATCATTATATTTTCTGATCAAGTCGGCTTCATCCTGTCTTAGTCTCTGATCTTTTGGTTTTTGCATTATTCTTTTTTGGCAGTCCTAAAGCTTCTTCAAGGCAACTAGCTTCTCCATTTGGTCTGTTATTAGATTTTGTTACTATGTGCATTCTTGATTAACCTTAAAGTTGATAATTTGGCTAGGCTCTTAATTAAATTTTAGGTCTGATTTGAGTTTGAGTTCAAGATTCTTGACTCGACTCAATTTAAATAGTTTGAACCTAATTAAATTTGGTATAATCTTAATCTATATTATAAAATTCAGTTTAAAATGTTATAGGTGTCCTAAAAATTGAACCTGATTTCAAACTTAGGCCTTGCTTGGATAACGACAGATCAGTCATGTTAGGTCAAAACGTTAATAAAGTTGTTTAGTAATTCACTGATTAATTGGCAAATTTAAAGCAATCAGCTGAAAATGAAAATGCTCTTATGTAGGGCCCTAAATCCACATGAATGGATGGCACGGTTAGGAGAGGGATAGAATAGGGTCAGGTAAGGGGCTAGAGGATCCCCTTATGTAGGAGCGTTTTGCTTCAACAACCAAAATTTAATATATAAAACACAATAACATTAAAAGCTTTATACAGGAGGTTCTACATGAATGGATGGCTCAGATAGAAGAGAGACAGAATAGGGCCAGGTAAGGGGCCAGAGGATTTCCTTATGTAAGAGCGTTTTCCTCCAACAACCAAAATTTAATATATAAAACACAATAACATTAAAGAGGGTCTTGAGACTTTCATAGTTGTTTTAGAATGCATATGAAAGGCTAAGTTCACAACTCTTGGAAGATATTCCAGCTATAATTGACCAGTAATGGGTTTCGTATAGAAACTTACTTTAAACGAAAATGAAAATAAAAAGATATTTTTTTTAAGTTATACCTTATAAATTATTTACATATAAACAGTTAATATTAAATGACTAATTTTATCAAATATTTTTAATAAACAACTAGTGCTATCTACTAGTAAAATTAATTGATATAATTCGTTGTCAACTAACTGTTGATAGAATTAACTAACAAGCTAATGCAATTCAGCGATTGCCAAACAAAGCTTTAATATAAATTAATATTTAAGTTTAGCCCAGACAAAGTCTAAATGTTATAAATGCTAAAAAAAAAGTTATTTAATTCAAAATTTTGATTGAATTCAAACTTAAAATTCAACAATTTGTTTAAAAATAATTTTGGATTGAAACATTGTTCGCCATATATTAATGAACATATAATCTCTTTCAAAAGGAGAATTCTGCATATGGTTTATACAAGGATTTGTGTTTGATTTGATTTGATTGTCTAATGATTAAAGTTAATAGGTTAGGTTTAATTAATTCAAATTTTAAATTGAATTTGAATTTAAGATTTAAGAATTAGTATATAATTTAAATTTTAAATGGAATTTGAATTTAAGATTTAAGAGTTAGATATGAATTATTTACATTTTTGCAAAATGATATTATTTAAAAGCCAATGATCCAAATTTGGATTAAAATATGGATGACAATAAATTCGGCCTTAGGCTCGATCAGGCTTGATCTTAAATCTGACTCGATCAGATCAATCTTTATTTTTTATTTTAAAATTAAAAACTAAAAAATTGCTATTTTTTTATAATTATTAAACTTTAAACTGGACCAAGATAAGTCTAGATAGCTTGAATCTTAGCTTGACTCGAGGCCTGTTAGTGCCGGCCTAGATCGGTCTGAGTTGAATAGCTATTCTTAAACTAAGTGTCTGTTTGGTTCAATTTTTTTAGAGTAAAAAAATCCCTTTTTATCATAAAAATTATTTTTAAGAAAAATACGTTTTCGATCGTAAAATTTAAAAGTACTTTATTAATAAAATTAACTTTTTTATAAGTTAAAATACAAATTTTTAATAAACTTAAAATTTTTTTTTAAAAAGGCCATTATTTTAGTTTTTTCGGGTATACTGATTTTCCGTCACTTACGTTTATAATATATCAGACGTTTATACGTTTATCGCAAATCTTCCATAGTTCTTTTGCAAACCGATCTTCACGAGAAAAGGAACCACCCATTTCTCAAGGGACACAACCCATCTTCACTCGGTTCATTTCAGGTACGTGCTTTCTTTTGCTTTTTAGTCATTTCTCGATCTATTAGTTTCATTTTAGTTGCTTCCATTTATCGATCTGTTGGTTTCATTTTCTGGGTTTATTTGCTATTGTATGATTGTATTTTGAGGAGATTGTTGTATCTCCGACTATTCTTTCTACCTACGACCGATGATATTTTTCTAGTTGTCCTGGAATCCACTTCTGCTTATCACCTACGACCGATCATACTGCTTATCAAATGACGTTTCCAGTTCATCGTTTCCTTCTTGGAATGCAATCACTAGAATTCTGTTGCTTGTTGGTTGACTAATGTACGCTGGCTGAGGTCACCTTCAACTCTCTGTGATAAATGAATTGTTGCATGCCAATTGTTTGATTATATTTCCAATTGACACCGACCAAGTCAGTTGGTTTTAAAAATGGCCAAAGTTTGCTACTTTTCATGCACTGAACGTTAGTCGATTAATGCAGCAATACTTCTTTGTACAACCCAAAAAGCTTTCTTTTCCTTGTGAAAAAATATCTTTTTTATGATGAATTAAAAAAAACAAAGCTTATTAGTTGTTGTCGTTTTAAAGTGATTCCACCTGACGGTGAACACTTTTAATCAAAGCTTATTAGTTTCTTTTTGTAATGAACTGTTTCTTTCTTCACAATCTACGTAACCTCTTTGTATTCATTCTTTTTAGATGTTTATCATTGCCTTTTGTGTTAATAACTTGACGCCTTATAAAGAGGTTATTGCACTCAATTATATTATATTTCCTCCCAAAGCTTTAGAACATGCGATGCTGGTCGCAAGTCAGCATAAACAATACTGTGGGAAGTGATTCTAGCTTAATTAGACCCTTTGTGTTATTGCCTTCGTGCTTTTTCCTTGACATGACAAGTGATTCTATCTTAATGAGACCCTTCGTGTAAGATAAGCATGACACTTACCGAAGAAACTAGCAGTCCATTTTGTGGCCCCCCTTGCTCGATATATTGATTGAAGGTTTGATGTAATTAACGTATCTGAAATGTTATAGTCACTTCTAAACAAGAAGTTGCTCTAACTTATGTTACAGATACATCTAATAGAACACACACGTTGGATCTTCAAAAGTTGCGTTATCCCGCAATTCCTTTTATTGTTGAGTTTATTGACTTCTCTTGGGAAAAAAGAAAAAAGAGTACGTAGCAGCCAAGCTCGTGACTAGAGACACTGTAAATAGAGACAACTGATAAACAATCAGTATTCTCAATTGCTTCCACTTCATTCAGGGTATCTTTGACAGTAATTACCCATTGTTTCTTGTCATGGATTGAAAATGGATTAGGGGACACGGTGGTAGCATGGACATGGCTCTATGGTTGTTGATCTGAAGGAGAGCCACTGCTACGTATTAGTTCACTATATATGACAATGACATTAGTTATAATGTTTTTTCATGCTTTTATACATCTTAACAATAAAAAAATGAACAAGTTCCAAAACCATATATTAGTATCACAGCAAGAACAAAACTTGAGTGCTGCATTCTCGCAAGCAGATCATGAAACTTGCAGAAAGATCATTTCTTTCTTTAGGGTACATGGGAAAGAAACAGAAAATTACATTGGTATACATCAGAAAACTGCACTCATCTTTCCCCTTTTGCATTAAATAATCAAACTGTTATGCTTATTATTCTTTTGTCTATGTCATTCTTGTTATGCTTTTGTCTATGTCATTCTTGTTATGCTTTTAATACTGAGTTCACAAAACATTTAATGCTTATTAAGCTTTTGTCTATGTCATTCTTATACTTGCTAAATTAATTGTTATATGCAGTCGGGATTTTGTAGGACGGGGCTGACTCATTTCCATCTCGAATTCCACAATATAGATTCGTTACCACTAACAAAAGCTTCAATGTTCTCGCCACCTTTTCGAAATCCTCGTAATCAAACAGCCTCTGCAACCTCGGGCTAAGTTTGCTTCTTCACTAATTTTCTTCATCCCCTCATTATTTTCACTGTCAAGTGTCAACCCAACGATCATTCATCCTTTTGTTCGCTTGTTTGGGGTTTTTATTTCCTTTGCCGATTCTCTTGACAGTTTTTGAGCCATGTTTCCAATGAAATTAGCCAAAGGAAGTCAGTTTTTGGCGAGTCAGGGTAGTTCTCTTTGCTAGTCAGTGTTTTTTGTTCCTCTGTTTATGCGATTGAAACCATTTTTGTGATTCTTCACTTCGAATTGAACACGCTAGAGGAACAACTTGCATAAAAGGAAGGAACACCATACGCTACGTTGAGAGAGCAACGCAATAGGTAATCTCAGTTTTCTTTTCTTGCTTTAGAATCCTCTTTAAAGAGCGATGAGTTTCTGCCCTTTTGTGTAATGGTGATTCTGATTTCTGTTTATGGATTGCCAAAAAAACCTTTTCAGTTTCTCTGTGATCACTTTACATATGTCTTCACTATTCTCATTTTTCCCGCAACGTTTGTGAAATGATTCTGAAACCAAATTTGTCTGGGTGTTTTAATCTTCTTTGTGTGAATTGATCAGGGTTGGGTTTTTCCTGTTTTTGTGGTCTGCTGATACCATTTTGGTTATCTGTATGCTTGGACAATCATTTTGATTCTTTCTTATGTTTTTAAATTGAGAATTTGCTCAGTTTCCATTGCTGATGCATGTGGTATCCTTCGTTTATCAGATTTTGTCATCGTATAGACTGTTATGTTTGGGGTTCAAGCTGACCACTGTATGGTGTTTATGTTAAAGCCTGTTTTTAAGCAGCTTCAAGTTCATCTGGCGGGCAGTTTTGTGGTTGGTCCTGTTTTGATCAACCTCCAAAACTTGCTTATTCTTTCCCATTTTGAAGACAACATAAAATCAGTATAGCTTCTTTACTTGCTTGGAAGCTTTTCTATATTATTATCCTCTTGCTTGGTTTCTTCACTTTTTTTCTATTTAATTCTTCGATTCCTTTTGTCATCTGCATCTCTTAATTGTTTCTTACTTTTACCTTATTCCTTTCTTTTCACTTTCCTGTGGTGTGATCTTGTATGAAGGTGTTGCTTCCTTATTTTTGGGTTTTACATTTCAGTTATTAAATTGCTATAAACCTTTCGGTTGATTTGTGGTTGAGTTTGGCTTTGAACTTAATCAATGCGGTGTCTTTCGATTTTCTAGGACCTCCTCTCTAAGTTGCATTTTGTTTTTGTGGCAACCAACCAGTGAGTATCTGGGAGGGACTTTCACTCAATGGACAAGGTCATAGAGGAATTTGAGAAAGTGAAGAAGGATTGGGAGGAAGTGTATTTAAGAACAAGAGACCACATCAAAGCCATTGAGGAATATGGGAAACCATCAAGAGACGGTGGAGAAAAGACAGAGAAGAAGGATTCTCTTCCAAGGTTAAATGGTTTAGCACAAGATGGCTTGGCCTCTCTTCAATCCTTGCAATTTCAGCTTGATCTTCTTGCTCCTCAGATCCCCACCGCTGACCAACTCAGCTCTGCTCACTCCTTACTCCAATCCTGGAAGACTCAGTACCAGAAGTAACCCCTTTTCATAACCTTCCATTTAGTTTCATTCTCTTTCTTCATGAAAAAATCTCTCTGTTTCTGTTCTTTTTCTCAGGGTGATGTTTTTGGGAAGAAAAGGAAAAAAGTGAAACATGCCTTTTTGTTGTCTTATTTTTTATTTCGATGTTAACAGTTTGAGATCAAGTTTGAGAAATGCTAATTTGCAAGCGAAGGCTAACATGAGGAAAGCTGCACAAGAGGAGGTTATTAAAATGCTTGCCTTTTCCTTTTTGTCTTTAATTATTGACTCAATTGCTTGTGTTTGGCATATTTATGTGTACTAATTTGGAAGTATCAAGTCAGAGTGTGAATACAAGTCTGAATTTGTATCTGTTGTTTTAACTGCAGAGAGAACTTCTTCTGGGTGGCGGAGAGGAGTCCACAATTCGACGACGTAATCTGCAGTAAGTTTTTGGGCATAATTTTTACTCTTACTCTTATTAGTTTTGGGTGTATGTACCCATACTCTGTTACCTCCTTAGGTATACAGAAAGTCCATATTCTTCCAGTCATGAATATGCTTGTGGATCTAAAGGCTTTGTAATAAAGCAGCAAGATGGCTGGATATGTTTTATTCTAATAGAGTGGAAATTAAAATGGAAATTATGCTACAGCATCTATTTTGTGTTGATAACTGCAAATAGGTATCGTGGGGAAGTGGTGGACCCCATGTATGATATGGTATTATCTCATGGATTATTTTTCCTCCAGGACAAAAGCTGGGATGACATCGGCAGCAGAAAGTATCACAGAGAGTCTTCGCCGTACTCGTCAACTTATGGTTCAGGTCTGTTGCCATATCCCTTCCCTGATTTTTTTCATCTCAATAAATGTATAAATTTTATTTATTTGATGTTTATGGTGTTCTCGTTTATATTTTCTTTACAGGAAGTAGAAAGAAGTACTAGCACACTAACGACATTTGGTAGGATTTCTTCTTTATAGATCAGGAATTCCATAGTTGTCTCTAGGAATTTTCTAATATTCAAGTAATAATTAGTTTCTGCATCTATATATTCTTGTTCATTCATGTATATCTCCTTGTTCTTGTCTGCAAGTGATGGTAGAGTTAACTTTTCCACAATGTTTGTATATGCCAATAACTTTTTCTGGGTTTATCTCATTATATTTTAGTTTGACTTGCAAATTTATTTTTCTTCGAGCTCCATTTGTTTTTATTAAGGAATTGATAAGAAGAGCTTCTTGTTCATCTCAGATCCTCTATGTCTATCTGTGACTATGTCTGTCCATCTCCAATGAATAAATGTCATCGAAGTTGCTTCTTCAGAGTGATTAGATGTCAAGATCCTCGAATAGGGAAAATTTTTAATCTAATTTGTAGTCTCTGTTGAATGGTTTTAGTAGTTCAAGTCAAATAGTTGGTTCTAAACTTTTAATGTTTGTAGTGGAGTGGAGTTGGAGAAGTGATTAGAACCATGAGCTTGAATTGCAACACTGCCATCTTAATGTTGCAACCAGAGTACTTGAGTGTATCTTATTTTTCCTCTTGTGAGCCATCTATGCCCAATATTGTTATACAGTAAGAAGCAGAATGTTGTTCATTGTGAATGTGAATTAGAGGACTCGAAAATGTCGGTTTGTATGTTTCTATAAGTATATTTTGTTCTCGAAGTCCAGTCTCTTTACATATTTAACCAGCCTGATCGGATGTTCGATTAGCATGTACACTCATGGAAGCTAAGCTTTGATAAATAGTCTCATAATTTAGGTATACCATAAATGATTTCAGATTTAAGCCATTGATGTGAATGTTTAAGCTTGCACTAGTTTCCAACTTGTTAATGTTTACTGTGTTCTTGACAATATCCACCTTTTCCCTATGCTTTCACTGCCAATAATTGACTAAACATTTTTCTCAAGTCGTCTTCTAACATCTGAGATGCATGCACTGAAGTTACTTGTCTTGGGAGTTCAAGCTTCAATGGAAATCTAATTGCTCTCTCTTCATTTGTAGACGAATCAACTGGGGTATTACAAAAGGCTGAAAGCGAATATAAGGGGCACCGATCATTGTTGATGCGAACCAGAAATCTGCTTTCTACAATGCAACGGCAAGATGTACTTGACAGGTATCAAAGAAAGACAAGTGCCATGATCCTCCTAATGACTTTTGGTTTATCTTTTACAAGTGCTAATAGTTAGTACCATCTTTGACAGAGTGATACTTGCAGTGGGATTCTTCTTGTTCTCTTGTGCTGTTCTTTATGTTGTTTCAAAGCGCATTGGTATACTTAAGTTGCAAAGGAAGGTCACTTCTGCCTTAAGGGCTGGCATGGCCGGACGTGGAGAGATCGGACAGAAAGTTGTTGAAAATGGTATGAATCTTGCCCAGGTCTATGACGTTGACAATGCAGTTCCTAATAAGGACGTACCTATAGAACAACCTATGCATGATGAACTATAAGGCTCTTTCAGGTTTTCTCTACGCTCCTTTAGTTTAGTTTGCTTGTATTATGCTGCTGTTTTCCAGATAGTTGAGTTACGTGTCACGGTATGTAATGCAACATTTGAAAATTGAGTGGATCTGTCGTTAAAAGATCATGAGGATTGAATCTTTATTAGGAATGGCAATAGGTAGCTTCAGCCTGGTCCGAACTTTTTCTTCAGGGAGTTCAAAGCTTGATTACGTCGAGAGCAAAGTGGTTTGGGTTGTTTAGGCTGGACTCCTCTGATCCTTTGAAATCCAAGCCTAGCCCAAAATGGTTAATTTGAACTTAGGGGGCGTTTGGTTTGAGTACGGGGTTGAGTATGGATATGGATATACAGTAGAAGGGAATAAGATTGGGTATGAAAAATAAAAAATAATGTTTGGTTTGTAACTTGAGTTTCTGTATTAATACCAATAATATTGTTTGGTTTGTTGCATTAATAGGAATGAAAGATAATATAATACTATTTTTTCATATCATATTTAAAATGGAATATAAAGCATAAAACAACATCAAAATATGAGTGCTCACATTGAAATTAAT
>JANZLX010000009.1:22971390-22992270 GCA_025531955.1 Erythroxylum orinocense
GGTGCAGACGTGCCAGAGACAGGAACAACAGCTGGCGTATACGACATTCGACGGTGAAGCTGTGCAGATTGCCATTCACGTAGATGATCCAAAGCCTGCTGCAAAATAATATCAGATGAATTTTTAAATTATTTTATTAAGAATTAAATAATTTATTATTTAATTAGTTAAATAATCGTAAATAAATTAATTATTTTTATTTAACGGTGATTTTTTAGTTAAGATCGAATTTGTTTAATAAATAAAAATAATTTATTTTTAAATCTTATTCCTAATTTTTTTAATTTTATTTTTATTCTAAAATAATTTTTTAAATTTTTTTAAATTTAAACCTTTTTGTTTTGCAAATTTTATTTTGAAATCAAATTTTAAAACATTATAATTAATCTTATAAATTACTCTTTCTTATTCAAAATAAGTGTCGTTTTAGAGGAATGCACACTTATTAAAAAAGTTAATGAAATGTCTGATATACCCTTATTAATTACATGTTAAAATGTCTTGAAAATATAATTTATGTAATATGTGTAATTAAGATTTGAGGAAAATTAAAGGGTAATTTTAAAAATAAATTCATAAATATGCATAAAAAGTCATAAATAATACTTATTTTGAATAATTAAAATTCCTCTTAGACTAATTTTTAACTAATAAATTCTTCTTTTTAAAAAAACGTACGGCGCAACAAAAAAGTCGATTCACTTGATTAACAGTACACTGACTATACTCAACATATTGTTTTTTAATTCTCCCTCTCTCTATATATATAGACACAGCCGTGGTCCGTCTTCATCATCTGTAACCGCCTCCTCTTATCTCTCTCTAAGCTCTTACCAGTTGATGAAAGAGAAAGAGTGACCAAAGCGAAGAACTGTGAATTTTGGTGCTAATCCTCTTGTGGTTGGATCCAATGATAAGTGCAGCGGCTAATACGATCTTGTTTTCGGAGGATCCGAATAAGAAGATCCGGAAACCGTATACGATTACCAAGTCTAGAGAGAGCTGGACTGAGCAGGAACACGACAAGTTTCTCGAAGCTCTTCAATTGTGAGTTTTTTTGTTCGAGTTTCCGGGATTGAACTTGTTGTGTTGCGCGGGAGGGTGATGTGACGGGAATTTTGAAAACTTTTATTCTTTGTGCGTGATTTTGTATCGGTAATCAAAATGGGAGATTGGGGTCTCGATTAGGATCTTAAATTAACGGGTCTGGCTTTTTTTTTAATATGAATTTCTAGTGTGTGATTAGCTTTTATTGTTAGTTTCAGTTTCCATGATTGGGAAATGAAGTGTAATGTTTCTTATGTCATTTGATTCAGAGAATGGATTCATAATTCGGTGAAACAATGTGGATTTAACGTTTTTGCTATGTGAAGTTCCAAATAATGAATCTGCGTGATTGCTGTTTCTAAATATGTTTTAGTTATTCTTGCTCTAAAAAGGAAGCTCTGTGCTTATGGGATGATATTTTCTGTTATTTGTGTTGTTTAATGCATCAGCATGCTAATGTCACTTCTTCTGTCGGGTTTTTGTCAGTACAGGTTTGATCGGGATTGGAAGAAAATTGAAGCATTTGTTGGGTCAAAGACAGTCATCCAGGTGGTTTTTGCTTTTCATGTTTTCAACTTTACCTAATATACGCGTTGAGTGATGTCTAGGTTGTCATCCGATTATGTATCTATCGGCACCTTTGAGTAGAAGTGTAGGTTCAATGCTTCTCTCGATTTGATTTACATCTTATTCCCACTAATAAAAAGGGGTTCCATTTTAAATTGGGTTGATAATAATTAATTAAAAGATAGTGACCTGAACAAATTTGTTGGTCTATCGGTTTCAAGATCAGCAAAAGCTTATTGAATTACATATGATTTTTGTAGCATGTGAATGGAAACTAATAAAATTATTGAACATACACATATCCATGCTATCTATGTTTCTGTTTATCATGTACAATGTTGATAAATATATATGCTTTCCATGTTATATTTTTTATTTTGCTTGTGTCCTTTATCATCTGTTGTGCAGCTAATTAACTATACTTTTGAGTGGCAATTCAGTTGAACGTTATATTAAGTGATGTTACTTGCAGATCCGTAGCCATGCACAGAAGTATTTTCTGAAGGTTCAGAAGAATGGAACATGTGAACATGTTCCTCCTCCTAGGCCTAAAAGAAAAGCATCTCATCCATATCCGCAAAAGGCTCCAAAACGTGGTCAGTATTGCATACCTTACATTCTCTGTTTGTTTCCGTTTACATTTTGGAGGTTTAATTATTTGAAGTTTGGAGGTACAACAAGAAAGTGAGGAGGGGGATAGTTGAGTAGGATTTCTTTTCATTTCATTTTAACACTTGTTTCTTTGTGTAACAAGCAGCTTCTGTGGTACCCAACATATCTGAGCCATTCCAACCTTTGAATGCTTCAATTGATCCAGTATATCTATACAGACCAGATTCAGCATTTGAGCTTGCAAATCCAATAAACAATGGTGTATCTTCCTGGAATTTTAACTCTACAACACCTTTCAGTTTATCACAAGTAACAAAAGGTACTATAGATTTTTTCTCTCTCATAAGTAGCATATGACTCCATTCTTTAGAGATGTTGACATTATTTTATCTTGCCTTTTCTAGATGATGGAGCAATGCCAATAGTTGCACAGAATTTTTCCAACAGTGGCAGCAATGATAGCACTCCAAGAACTTGGCAAGCATCTGATGTAATTGATAGACAGGACCAGGGCCAAGCTTCAAGAGGTTATTACAGTAGCTTTAGTATCGTAATAATTAGAACATGTATGTGGGACTTAATGAAGCTTTGCCAATGAGTATTTGTACCATTACTTGATCTAGATTGCTTTTGCATTGAATAACCAACTTTAGTCTCATGAAAGATTTGAGATTGCCATGTTCATGTTGTGTCTAAGTATATGCCATTGAGCACACGTGCCAAATGTTTTGATACTGGAGTTATATATGTTAAACTCAAAATTTTAGGTCAAGGTGCATCCAAGCTATGGGTGTCCTCGAGTAAATAATTTCTCTTTGCTGATTTAAAAATAACTAGTTAGTAGTATACTTTATAATCCATTTATGAATCTCCCCATGTTCTTGCTGTGTCTACTTATATGCCATTGAGCATGCATGATCAATGTTGTCATAGTCAAGTATATGTGTGTTAAACTCAGAATTTTAGTTCAAGGTGCATCTGGGCTCCGGAAATCATGGAGCAAATAATTTCTCTTTGCTGATGTAAAATAACTATTTACTAACATTCTTTACAATCCATTTACGAATCTCCCTGTTCCTGTATGTATGACAAGTTCAAGTTGGTCTAAATGCAGTTCTGCCGGATTTTGCTCAAGTATACAGTTTCATTGGCAGTGTCTTTGACCCCAGTGCTAGTGGTCACTTGAAGAGACTAAAACAGATGGACCCCATAAATTTGGAAACTGTAAGGCATTTTATCTGTGTTTTCGCTTGTTTCACTTTGCAGTACTTTTGTTTGTATAGTTTTATAGGTTGGAATTTGTGAGGGTTTTGGTATGCAGAGAGATGGTTGCAGAGATTCTATAATTTGTTGAAAGAGTGCAATGAATTTGCACCTGCTGTTCCTCCTTCTGTAAAAGATATCATTATAAGTTCATATGGGATCTTGTTTGGAATTTTTTAGGTTGTAGACAATTTGTTAATTGCACTTAGAATTTGTCCTGGTCACAGGTATTATTGTTGATGAGGAACCTCTCTGTTAATCTGATGAGTCCCGAGTTCGAGGACCATGTAAGTTCCTTGATTTCAATAGTAAGCTAACAGCTATACTTGGCTATTATTTCCTTTTGTTGTGAAGTGTTTGATTTCTTCATCACATTGAAATTGTACATCATGATCCCGTGTATCTAATCCTGGACTGTTAGGTTGTCCCCATTAAGCTGTTATTATCCTGTTTTTATGCACTTTCTAACTGAATATAGTCATTACAATGTTCGCTCTGGGATTTAATTGTGTCTGTACAATATATCTTTTGGTGCTACAACTTGAGCTATTCCTTTTCTTAATTCTTTATATTATAGCAGCACATAGATTTTTCTTTTTCCATGTTCTTTGAATCAATAAAGCTCTTTGGTGGAAATCTTTGGTGGAAATCTGAGCTGGGATTAAATAATATTCAATTGTTACCTTGATAATTATGTAAACCATTTTATGGACAGGCCCAGTACATGTTAAAGAGTTTTAAAGTTAAACATCGTTTTTACATCTGATGAATACTTCAGGATATTCTGTTTTAGCAATGACAAGAAAGCAGAAGTATCTAAACATTGGAAAACTGATTTCTTTTTAAACATCTTCAACAATATCCTGCCCAAAAAAAATCGAATACGGAAAGACATAGTTAGCTAGCTAGCTGTTCATGAACTACTTGCATTTGCTTTTGGGTGCTTAAACTTCCACCTGATATGTTAAATGTGACCTTAGAAACCTAGATTAAAGAACCTCTAGTTCTTTGCAATGGCTGTGGTGTATTTTTATTCATAAGATCAATATTCTTTTGATCTTTCTAGAGCCATAAAAAAGTTGGGAAGGTATGGGGATTAGCTATCATATACTTTCACTCATTTTTCTTTCATTATTTGCAATTTTGGCAGAGACGGGTGCTTGTCTCATATAATAATCCCAACACAGACACAGTAAAATCTGGTGGTGCTTATGGCAATATCATCACTTACAGGACAGGCGATGCTATTCCAGCTTCTTAAAGATGAAAGGCCCATTTGGTCACTCTCTATAGCAGGAGTAACATCCCAAGTTAGTACGTACTGGGTTCAAGATAGATAATCTCACCTGATCGACGAGTGTTGGCGGTGAAGAGTGAGCTGTGCATATACTATATATTTGTGTGATAATATAGACACGTACTCTTCCCTGGTTAGTTTATAAAATCTCTGTACATATGTATTTTGTGTTCTATATCTATACCCTTTCACTGTAAATAGGGTAGACAACCTTCAGCTTTTAGATCCAAGAGGCTTGTATATAGATTTGAGTAAATTTTGATTGTCCATAGCTTGTAAATGTCTCCTTTTGAGGTTTTGAGTTGTATGGAGAGAGCAACGCTTGTTTAGAATCTAACAAGTTTGCATCAACAGTCAAGTGGTTTGTGGTTAGCTTGCTGCTTACAGGGGGAGTTGATCTTTTGACCGAGGTACTCTGTACCTAGCCTGTGCCAGAGAATCTTTGGACTCAACTTAAATAGACGGCTGAGATCCTCTGGCACAGGCTAGGTACAGAGTACCTGGCCAGAGGATCTGAAGGCGCTTATAGGTACCCATTCCCATGCCAAAGCTGCCTTCTTCCAACGATCTTTTAATATAATCGATAACTTTTCATTAATTTTAGGTACTTTTGTAATAATTTAAAATTTGAATTTGTCAATTTAATATAAAAAGTTTTTAATTTTAGAATTTGAATTTTAACTTTTTAAATCGATTTTTTAAATAATTCTTATTAAAAATTGATCGATCGGTTAATTAATTATTACCAAAAAGTATATTAATTAAAATTTTATTTTTTGATAATAAAAAGTTTATTTATTTATTTTATTAATTCTGCTTTTAGTCTAGTTTTTAAAATATTCTATTCTTATTACTTTTGCTATTTACCTTACTAATTTGTTAAAGCTTGAAGTTTGTTTTAATTTAACCGATGTTAATAATCCAACCATGAAAATTTTAAGTTGGTTAATTTTTTATTTTGATAACTCTAGTTGATAAAACTTGATCAATTTATTAACTAATCAATCAATTTTTGTAAACTAATTAATTTATAAAAATTAGAATGAATTAATTTATTTTTAATTTTAAATTTAAAATTTAAAATTTAAAATAATCTTTTTTAATTTTATTTCAAATTATTTAATTTTATTAAATATTTAATTAATTCTGATCACAATATAATATGAATTGAATTTTTAAAATATTAAATTTTTTATTTATCAGTCCCAAATTTAAAACATTGATAATAAGTGTAGTTCTAATGTTAATTGTCCGCTCCAGTTATCGCTGCATTGCAAAATGTATTTAGAAAGTAAGATACCAACTCGTGTGTTATAGGTTGCTTTTCAAAATGCAAAGCAACTGAAAATGCCAACCATATTCGAAATCAACAGTAATATCCATTCACACATCAATCCCTACGGGGAATCTTTCTGAGAGAGCTCATACCCATTTCCAAATAACATGAATTCGATGAGTACGTTGCCCATACGCAAATCACAGTATCAGATTCCCTTATCTGTATCCAAAGCCCATATCCAGCTCATGACCCGGATTATGACCAGTTGAGGTAAGCGGGTGAATTTGCTTAGGATTTGATCTGAGTTCCATCTCAAGAAGATTTCGTAGTGCTTCAGGATAATTGGTTCCACCACCTATTAGGGAGTAGAGCAGCACAATCATTACAAGGATTACTTAATTCAAGAGTCAATTCATAACAACTAAGAACATCAATGTGAAGATGGGCCAACGAATTTAAAGTTTATACACAATTAGATTCCTAAAAAGATTAGGCTGGGATTTCTCCTCCATTTGAATACTGTGTTCACTTAACACTTGAACGAAATCAATTCATAAGGACAAAATTTGGGAAGTTGGTAGTTATGCATTGGAGCAATTCAATTGAAACAAGCATGTTAGTACTTCGGTTGAAACATATGCACGTGAAATGCAAATGCCAACTAGAAGCTACGCGTCTCACTAGTTTTAGAAACCTCCAAACCAAACCATCATCAGGTTTACCTTGATAGTTATTCAATAGTGGGCAGACTGTCTACTTTCTTATATCTGAAGTTAATCAAGTCAAGAGGAACAAACCAGTAAATAAATGTCTTACCCTGCGGTGGAATTCCTAAGCTTCTCACGTTGGGTCGCCTTTGAGCGGATGACTGCATTGGAATGGGTCCCTGCATGAAACCAGTCACCTCATTCCCGGCAGGTGAGGGCCGTTGGGAACCCTGTAGAAACCCGTGCAATAATTGAGGTGGAGGAAAATTGCCAGGCATTTGAATTTGCTGTACCATAGGATTATGCATTGCAGGGTCTAATCCAGGCATTCCACTACTGGGATGAATAAAAGGAGGTTGAAGCATATTAGCAGGGAATTGTTGATTAGGAGCACCGTGATGGATGATATTCTCTGGAGGCATAAACTTCATCTGACTATTAATATTAGTAGGAAGAGCATCCAATGGGCGGAACATCGGTCTGGTATGGTTCGACTGGGGAGGATGAAGCTGTGGAGAAGATGACTGAGCATGAAGATTAGGAAACTGAACATCTGGCTCCCGTGGGTCATAAGGACCTCGAAGAAAAGGTATCCTTTCTTGACCTCTTGCCACAGGTCTATCATCCCCAAATACAGAATTTAAAGGCGCCAAATTTTGAGGCTCCCGTGGGTCATAAGGACCTCGAAGAAAAGGTGTCCTTTCTTGACCTCTTGCCACAGGTCTATCATCCCCAAATACAGAATTTAAAGGCGCCAATTTTTCTCCCATGTCAATTGCAGCCTCTGAGCTGGATAATATTTCAGCTTTAGCTGAATTCCTGGCAGCCATGAAGTTCTGGATGTGCAGAGGATGGCTTGCCATAACTCTATCTTCTTCAGGAAAATTAACGTCAACAAAATTATCAGAGCCACCACGCCTAGGCTCCAACTCCATAAGGAGAGAAGACAAGTCCACTTGACCTCGAGGATCACCGCCTGACAATTGCTTTTCAATAACATCAGCTTTGATTTGCTGCCTTTGGTTTGAAGCTAAAATACTGCTTCCATAACTAGACTTGCTAAATGCAACTTCAACCGGAGAAACAATTTGACGATCACCTCTTCCATGAAAAGATAAATCATTAGAATTCGCTATATCAACCATGCCAGACCCAACAGAATTCCTTTGACTAGGAGCTTCCCCTCCTATTGGTTGCAGTTCTTGCATAAAAGCGGTTCCAAAAAGTGCTTCAAGAGTCAAAGGCTTCCCTGGATTTGGTACATTTTCAGCATCTGTCCCCATTGAATAGTTAGATCTAGAGCCAATATTTGCTAATTGAAAATCCTGTGGGTTATTTGAAGATCTCATTCCTGAATTATCAGAATGCGTATCATCATTCAGGCCTGTAGCTTTCTGCAACAAAGAAAGGAGATGCTGAGATGCATGGTTATCAACATCATCTTTCTGCTGCTCAGCATTAGCATCAAGATGACTTGAGCCTTGGACTGGATGAATCAAAGTGGAACCATGTGCAGTAATTCCACACATAATTGACTGCTCAAGGTCTTCACAGGTAAGAATAGCTGAAGTAACTTCTGGTTTATCAGTGTTGCAAAACTGATCATCTGCCTTGACAAGGATTAGATTTGATGTCGTGTGCCCATCTACGAGTTCAGTGCTTTGAAAGGGAAATTTTTGTGGAATTTGAGTGGTAGATTTAGCATCAAAAACTTGGGATCCAACATTCTCAGCACCAACAATTAACGAGAGCATATCGGTTGGCCTAGCAGGTGGAGCACCATCAATCGGTCGCTTTTCTGCAACCAAAAAATTAAAATTGAGAAACAAAGGACTCTGAGGCATATGACATTGTTGTACATTGTTGAGCTATTCTGATTCATACGTGTAGACATAAGAATATCAAATATCCATACTGCTATACCTTCGTCGAGAAACCACTGAGCAAACTTTGAAGATTGGGCACTGCTAGGGCTTAATATATCTTCCGATTTAGCATCACTATGCTGCAAAACAAAGATCAAATCATTAAAATGAAGCACTTATGACAATAACATTGTAATTTTCATCTAATCCTAAAAATTTTCGTCGTAGCACAAAATTCAATATAAGTTTTCTCCGTTCAACTTGTTTCTTGTTAAGTTATACAATTCACTCAAATACAGCAGTTCCAGATTGCAAGTTCATATGAAAGATGTTAAACATAGATTAATTACAACTATAGTTTAGAGGAGATGCTCAACTGTGTTCCTTTAAAAACGAAACCTGCCAAATTACCCTTAGGTATTAGTAAACAAGAATCACATCCACGGGGAGGATAGTGGGCCTACTATCTATGCCAGAACTGAAGAGTCGAGAAGAAATCACGCTTCAGATCATTTTCACACAAACAGCAACTATGTGCAAAGCTCATGAAAGATTTTGCTTAATGAATCCTATTTGCACCTGAATTATCAAGGGAACAAAATATATACATTCAGCAGGATATGGCTTTTCTCACCAGATGGTAATATGTAAGAATTTCACAAATGTTTTTTGTGTGTGGAGGGATGGATGGAGAGAGAGACAGATAGAGAGAGATGTGCATAACACGACAAAGAGAACAAGATTACCTTAATGATATTGGAAGAGCCACCACCATTTAACATCAACGGACTACCAAAAAGCTTTTCAAGGATTGAGTTTGAATGAGCAGGACTTGATTCACCCGCCCAATTATTCTTCATTACCTCACCACTATCTACTATTTCACTGTTCTTAGGGGCTTCAAAGGGATCCAAGAGTTTGTAAGTCTTGTTAAATTGACCATCCACACCAACCTTTTTATTGGAAACATCCAGAGCTGATGATACGTTCAGAATCTTTTCACTCTTTTCATTTAGTGAAACGTGAATACCTGGACTCCCAAGCTGCATCTTACTCAAATCCGCTTCTACACTATGTTCTTCCTCTTGATTACTTGAAGTTTCATTTAACATAAGGATGTCTTTGCCATGTGAAAAGCTACCTTCAAGTTCTTTTCCAAGCTAAACATTAAAGAAATAATTAACAAGTGATGATCCCACCAAGAGGGAAAAAAAATCAAATAGTATGTAATAGCTATAGTCAATTGTTGAACAGCATGTGCATATAGTTATACAGTAAATTGCAAAATAGTGCATTTTTAAAGCTGACTCCAAGAAGTTTCAAAACCTTAGACCTATCGTTCGACTATGACGAGCATTTCTAGTCACCCTCAGACCAGGATACTTTATAGCACAAGCTCATTGAATTACAGAGAAGTAATACCTCTGATGGTTGATGTTGACCAAGACAATTTGTACCATTAGTCTTTGGAGGTACAGCACCTGAAAACCCTGGGGGAACAAGAGGCCTAGGCATAGGACCAGATACGGGGAAGGATGACTTAACAGACTCATTATTCGAGACAGGTTGGACACTTGCCTCATCCAACTCATTGTTTCTGTGTGGAACTCTATTATAATCTTTTGAGTCCTCTAGCAACAGAGTAATGTCGAAGTCAGTTTTAGACTTCTCCATGTTCAACTTCTGTTTTTCCTGAAAAGTCTTGTGCTGTTCCTTTCTCATCAATTCGAAGGAAGCTGTAAAGGAAGTGAACACATTTAATTGCAACCATTTAACATCCATATAGTTACAGGAGATGAAAGCCAATTTGTCTTCCCAAAAATTGTAAAATAAAATAAGTTACCTCTCCTCTTTCTTTCTTCTTCTGCTTGGTCCTCACTTGTGCACTCAGAAGAACCGAATGTTTCATCATTGTAAGAGTCATTAGTCTCCCTACGTGAGTAAGGCACAGCCTGCAAAAGCACAGGGGAGAGATCAATGCATGTCAAAGGAGATCTAAAGGAAATAAGGTCCAATAGTAAACTTTAGGTCTGTTATCAAGTGACAAACAGGAAAAACTGACATCATGCATAAAAGAAGCAACAAATACTGTTAAAATCCAGATCAAATTCGTATTATGCTTCTGGCGCTCATATGCAATCGAATGCTACAAAGAAATGGGAGCAGGATTTACCTTATAAGGACGAGGTGGTTGATATGGCTCATTACTCCTACTCAGCTGGTAACTATCAGCCGCTCGAGATTTTGAAACCGATGACCCAACTGCATATCCAGATGGTCTTGGAAAAGAACCACTCCCGAGAAGTCCATCATGCTCAGGAACTTGCCAAGACCGTCGAGATTGGTTTCCGCAATGCTTTCCAGAATCTACAAATTAATACGCATCAATTAATGGAGAAAGAAAAGCCATTTTCAGTGCCACATAGTGTAGGATCACTGAGACCATAGTTCAATAGAATTTAACCAGTCTCACAGTTCAAAGTATTCTGCACGATTGAAAACACAAACAAATGGTACGCTTAAATGATGTTAATAAAGTATGTGAAATATAGATAAAAATAATAGGTTCTATTTTAAGAGCATATATTATTTGCGTAAGACACAAGCACACAAAGAAAAAAGTTTGATTGGAAACATATGGCAAATAAGATATCAATTTTATCTTCTGCTCTCTTGAGCAAAGACAAAAGAAATGGTCAGAAAACTAAAGGATGGTGAATAAAGGAAGCATGTCGCAGAGAATAGGAGAAAAGACCACTGCACGCCCTCAAGCTAATTCTTACTCGGTAAAATACTATATCCTAACCAATTTGATAGCACTTCCTTATTAAGTATCAAGCACGGAGAGCACATGCATTTATAACCCTTGTGATATCAAAAGGACAAAAACTTATCTAAACCCTTACCAATATCCCAATCTGACTGTGAATCACCATCCCGATCATTTCTTCCAGAAGATCGAGTATCC
The DNA here is from genome assembly GCA_025531955.1 of Erythroxylum orinocense. Lineage (NCBI taxonomy): Eukaryota > Viridiplantae > Streptophyta > Magnoliopsida > Malpighiales > Erythroxylaceae > Erythroxylum > Erythroxylum orinocense. The sequence goes on from JANZLX010000009.1 coordinate 22,982,996, forward strand.
CATCTTCCATGAGTACCACGAGAATAATTGCCTACTTCCCCTCTAGTCGGTGGAGAAGAGCTGCACTCATTGCGTCTATAAGTTTGAGATGATAAACTTCCAGAATTTCGAAATCGATCCCGTGAATTATCCTCAAATTCACTGCTATAGAAAGAAAAGGGGAGAGAAAAGAAAGAACATTCAAGCAGACAAATATGAAAACGTTAGCGCTGCCAACGCTAAAGGATAATATCGCTACCAAGAGTGCATATTTTGAACTAATGGTTTAAGCCCGGAGTAAGCAGCCCACCTTAGAAGTGGCTGGTCGAAACCACTTGGTAGCTTTTTACAAACTTCCAATTCGCTCAATGATAAAAGGAAATCTCGTGAGTAAGAAATCTTTAACTTCCTGGATCATCACAAGTATATGTTAAATTCAAAACTCAGAAAGGCAAAGCCAAGAAGGAGACAACATGTTAAATAAATGAGTTACTTCTGCAATTCGTGGCTCCTGTCCGTTTTCAGGTCCGGTCCATGTCGATCATCACTTTCGAAACTCATTCCCCTAAAACTTAGTTTACTTCTCACAACAGACACCAGAGAGTATCTGATCACCTATGTTCTTTAACAACAAAATCTGCTGCTCATCACATAAAGTTACTGACACTCAAACCCTTACCCGTCTAAGACGAAGGTACATCAAACTCCTGTAACCCCTTTTCGAAACTATTTCTCTTCAATTACCGATAAACATGGTCAATCAAAGGAGACTGATGACTTCGGTTCATCCAAATCCCATTCACACAAACCCAATTTAACTCAAAGCCCAGACAACTGCGTGTCGATAAAAAGGTCAAACATTTGCTAACATCAAGCTAAACCCATCCGTGTGATCCAGCTATTTAGAAAACGTCAAATCAAAAGTGCCCGAAAGACCCTCACAAAACCTGGAAAATACTACATCCCTTGCAGAAGGTGCTCATTCTTTTGACGGGAAATGTAATCTATGACCCTATGCCAACAAAGCGCTTGTTAATCATAAGCGAATACCGTACGTACAACCACAAAGAGGCCCCAAACGTAACCGGAACAGAAAAATTATAGGGTTTTGAGCTATCGGAAAGCTCCAAAAACTAGGGTTTTGTCACAAACTATCAAGATTGAAGAGGCGGAGACAGCAATTGATGACGACAAATGCAAACAGTAACACTTAGGGTTTCAAATCTTCAATTTCCTAATCCCATTACCAGATCGGAGAGTTCAGCCATGGATATATATATATATCGAGAGATGATGGATACTGAGAAAGACCTCAAGAGGTTGCAGACAGACATTTACTCGCTTTCATGTCGCTGAGCAAGACAGAGGACCCCAAAAAAAGATAATTAATAATTAGGCAGTTTTCTGTTATTATTTTATATGTTAGCTTTATCTCATCGATAGAATTTGAAATTTTAGGTATAAAAGTAAAAGGAATTTTTATTATTATTTGAAATTTTAATTATATAAATCCTTTCACTTGTGCAATTACTAATTAGTTATATAAAGAATTTATTAGAAATAATAATTAGCGTTGAGAAATATTTTTGTATTTTTTATATCATAAATATTTTTTACTATTTAAAATAATGCTCCATAAAAATTTTGGTTAATCATTAAAAAAAGACAAGACTTATCACGTTAAATTCAATTTGATCCAAAATTAATAAATGAAATTTTTTTTCATAACTTTTAAGTTTCAAGTCACCAAAATGTGGTCATTTGGTCCCTCCACTATTGGCATAAGCTTGAATACTCCATTGCCATCACAGACTTTTCTCAATTCTGTCTTCGAGGCACACAAGTATGAGGATCGGATGGTATTAACACCGAGTAGTATGGATATGGATCAGCCGGATGCGGTTCCGTTCCTTTCAAATGGGCCTAGTGAAGAGGACCCAATAGACCAACACGTTGAAGGGAAAAAACGAGCTCGGGTTAAATCTCTCTCTGTTCTCGTTTCTACCTCCACAGATTCGGGCATCGAGACTACTTCTAGACCAACGGTCAAACCCGCTCAGCGGGTCGACCGACTATCATAAGAATCCTCAATTGGAACTGCAGAGGGGCGGGGAATCCCTTTGCGGTTCGGGTTCTTCGGGAGCTTGTCCGAAGTTATCGCCCAGTTATTTTGTTCTTGATGGAAACTAAAGTTCATAGCAGACGCATGGAAGCGTTACGTAGTCAGCTTCAATTTGCAAATTGTTTTTCTGTAGACAGTATTGGGATTGGTGGGGGTCTCTCTATTTTCTGGTCGATAGATATTCAGCTTCATGTTTCCGGTTATTCTTCCAACTTTATAGATTGTGAGATTGGGTCTGACAACACGCAATGGCGCCTGACTGGCTTTTATGGCTTTCCGAAAAGAACTCGTAGACGGGCTTCTTGGAACCTATTGCGGACTTTGGCAGTTAGGAGTCAGCTTCCTTGGTTATGTTGCGGTGATTTTAACGACATTGCAGCCTTGTATGAAAAATGGGGTGGTCCCCCTCGGCCTTCTCATTTAATCTCGAGTTTCCGTGACGCATTAAGTGATGCTCATCTTTCAGATATTATGCAGGTCGGCTCCTTCTTCACTTACACCTATAGGGAAGGTTCTACCGCTTGTGTAAAGGAGAAGCTTGATAGAGCATGCTCTACCGCCGAGTGGAGCTCTTTGTTTTGGGATGATGTTTGTTCGGTCCTTGTTGCTCCAGTTTCATATCACTCTCCCTTATTGATTGACACCGCTAGCACAGGTTCGGAAGGGGTTAACCGACGCTTTCGCTTTGACAATTCCTGGCTTTCTGAGCCTGACCTTCAAGAAACGGTTTCTAGGGCTTGGTCTGAAGGGGCTACTTTAACTCTCCCTGAACACACATCCTCGGTTGTGGATCACATAAAGTTATGGGGTAAGCAGAGGAATCGATTACGGTGGGCTAAAAAAGAAACAATTAAACGAAGATTAGGAGCGGACTCCCATAACCTCGACATAGCCGAGATTCGACGATTAAAAGGCCAATGGAATGCAATCCTCGAGGTGGAGGATACGAGATTAAAGCAGCAGGCTAAAGCATTTTGGTTTCGACATGGTGACAAAAATACCAAATATTTCCATAACAGTATCAAAGCCCGCAGGAGGAGGAATCGGATCACCAGACTCACTAAAGAAACTGGGCACGTTACAACGAATGTCAATGCTATTTGTGAGTTGATCCATACTTATTTCTCTACTATCTTTCAGGCCACCGAGTCTTCCCCTGACGCTGTGATTCGGCTCGTTAGACCTTTGGTTGATGACTTGGCTAACAACTCACTTACCGCTCCATTTTCAGATGAGGAATTCCGCACTGCCCTCTTTCAGATGGACCCAAATAAGGCGTCGGGCCCAGATGGCTTGAACCCCGCTTTCTTTCAAAAATTCTGGAGCACTCTTGGTGGTGCCATTTGTCAGGCCTGTCGTGATTGGCTTCAACAAGGTACCCTTCCACCATCCTTGGCTACTACTCTTATTGTCTTAATCCCCAAATGTGATAATCCTCTGCATGTTACCGAGTTTAGACCAATTGCATTATGCAGTGTGATCTATAAGATTTTGTCAAAAGCTTTAGCCACTCGTTTGAAGCGTATTTTGCCCAAGATTATCTCTTTGAACCAATCTGCTTTTGTTCCTGAACGATTAATTACGGATAATTTTATTGTGGCCGCTGAGACTTTACATGGTTTGAAGCAACGCTCCCGGGGAAACTTGGGTTCTTGTGCACTCAAGATTGATATAGCCAAAGCTTATGATAGAGTTAGCTGGGAATATTTGCTTGTTATGCTGACAGCTCTAGGGTTTTTTTATGTTTGGATTAAATGGATGCGAATGTGTGTCTCTAACATTAGCTATCTGATTTCGATAAATGGCACCGAGGTGGGCCCTATTGTCCCGAGTCAGGGGCTACGGCAAGGGGATCCTATCTCCCCTTATTTGTTTTTTATTGTAGCCGAGGGACTTTCCCTTTTATTGACAGATGGGGAACGGCGTGGGGTGATTCATGGCTGTCGGACAAAGTTAGGTTGCCCTCAGATCTCACATCTACTCTTTGCCAATGACTCGCTCCTCTTCTTTAATGGTGCGGTCTCTGAAGCTATCCATGTTAAGAGCATTTTGGGAGTTTATGAAGCAGCTTCGGGTCAGTCCATCAATTATGGTAAATCTGGTACTCTTTTTAACCCGTGTATTGCCCCGGATGTTAGGCAGGCCATTTCCAATTTACTTGGAGTGCACTTACCTCTAGGTTAAAGTACTTATTTGGGCTTACCTTCTCTCATTGGTCGTAGCAAGCGACAGATTTTCTCATTTATTAAGGACCGGATCTGGAAGGGTATCAATAATTGGAACAAACGTTTTCTGTCACGAGCAGGTAGGGAGATCTTAATCAAGGAGGTCATTCAGGCTATCCCTACTTATGCATGACTGTCTTTCTTATCCCTGCTGCTACTTGTTCTGAGCTCCAAGTTCTGATGAATAAATTTTGGTGGGGAGGATGTTGGGAAGGTAGTAAGGGTATTAATTGGCTGTTTTGAGATCGTATGTGTTGTGCGAAGTCGATGGGAGGTATGGGTTTTCGAGACCTCTGGTGTTTTAACACTGCACTTTTGGGGAAACAAGGGTGGAGACTTATTGTTGACATTAACACTCTTTGGTATCAAGTTCTCAAAGCTAAATATTTCCCTTGGGGAGACTTTTTGACAGCTCAGTTGGGTACCAATTATAGCTTCATCTGGAAGAGTGTATTGTTTGCTCAAAAAGTGTTGTTAGGGGGGATAAGGTGGAGGGACGGGGATGGCCAACATATCTTTGTCAATAGGGATCCTTGGATCCCAAAGGTTGGTGATTTCCATCCAGACAACGGTCTTCTGGCCATTCATGATGCTATGCGAGTTTGTGACTTATTCATTCCCGGGGAGAGACGGTGGGACCTGCGACATTGTTGTCTTATTTCAGTATTGATGATTTGCATGCTATCTTAGGTATCCCCTTGAGCATGAACCCCACACCGGATAAGATTATTTGAACTTGTGATAGAAGAGGGATTTACGCGGGTAAAACTGCTTATTATGAGGCGCTTGCAGATTTGGTAGACTATAGGCAACAAGTGCAAGGCATTGTACGGAAGCAAATCTGGTCCTTTGATGTACCTCCCAAAGTACGTGACTTCCTATGGCGGTGTTGTCGTGACGTATTACCAACTATAGATAATTTGCAACACCGAGGAGTGAACGTTGACTTGCATTGTTTATTTTGCCACGAACATGAATCCATGAAGCATGTGTTCCTTGATTGTCCTATGGCTACGGAGTTATGGAGGTTAGCGGGTTTGGTTCTAACATCCTCTTTGTCATCTTTTCAGGATTTTTGGCCTATGTCTTGGAGATAGCAGGAAGGGATCGTGCCGCTGGAATCGGCATTCAGGCATGGAAGCTATGGTTGGCACGGAATGACAAACCCTGGCATGATAAACGGCTTACGCCATACCATATTCATACTCAAGCAAATTCTTACTTTTTAGACTTCAAGGAGCTGATGCCCACCGGCAATCCCCTAACTGTTGCTCCCAGGCTATCGTTGTGTTTTCGGTCGGTAACCGTCATGACGTCATCCTCTAGTTGGTTAGCGTTCATCGGTGGCTCAATCTTTGCCGTTACTGGCCTTCTTGGGTTTGGCATTCTATTTAAAGACAGAGAAGGCTCCCTTTTGTTAGCACTTTCTGGCTACGAGGAAGGCAATGGAGGTCCTCCGATGGCGAAGGCGCTTGCTCTTCGGCAGTGCTTGTTATTTGCTCGTGATGGCATGCTACAAGCAGGTTCTATTTTTACTGATAGTCAAATCCTTATCCGTGCTTTGAACTCCAGGTCTTTGGATTTTTCCTATTTTGGTCTTATCATTTTGGACTGTAAGGATATCTTATGCACTAGAGACAATAATTCTGTAACTTGGATTAGGCGTTCGGGGAATAGGGGAGCCCACTCTCTTGCTCGGGCGTTTGTTCTCCGTAGTCGCTTTCAGGTGTGGATTGATGTGCCTGACTGTATCTTGGATCATTATTCCTTTTCTCTCATTTCAAATATATATATATATAACAAGATGTCCTTGACACATTTAAACTTCGGAATTTTGAATAAAAAAGGTTTGAATTCGTACGGAAAAAACACAATCAACTAGAATTGAACGGAACCAAATCCTTTGTCTCATTTATCCAACACCAACTCTGTTCTACTCATGTACAACCATAGATTTTGACTAGATATCGGAACCAAATCCTCTGTCCCATTTATCCAGCACCAACTCTGTTCCACTTATGCACAACTGTAGATTTTGGCTAGATATGGTTGTGCATGAGTGGAACAGAGATATCTAGCCAAAATCTATGGCTGTACATGAGTAGAACAAAGTTGGTGTTGAATAAATGGGACAAAAGGTCCCACCAAAATTTATGGCTGTGCATGAGTAGAAAAGAGCGGTGTTGGATAAATGGGACAGAGGATTTGGAGCCGAATTGAACCTGTTAATTTTGAGTTAGGTCAAGTTCTCTAATGTAAGTTTATGTAGGAATGTTAAGTTTAGCCTGATCTAGTCTGATTCAATTTTGGCCTGAGTTGATCGAACAAAAAGATTTCAATAGAGTGCTCTTGGCTTGGGCTAGTTTGACCCTTGGGTTGGCATAGCACGTGGGTAGGCTCATAGCCCGACAGGTCGGAGCTGGTCGCAGGGATGGATCCAAAATTTTTTTTTAGTAGAGGCAAAATTTTATTTTTAGAGCTTTATTTTTTAATGGGATCAAAATTTAAAATAATAATTTTTTTATATAAATGTTTTTAAAGGCAGTAGGAGCAAGTGCCCCCACTTGCCCCAATGTGGATCCATCCTTAGCTGGTCGGCCAGTGGTTTGACCTGACTCACCTTTAATATTTTTAAAAATTAAAAATAAAATTATTTTTATTATTTTGATCGGACTATGTGCCAGGCCGATCCGTGCTCAGCCTAATCTCGGGTCATGGCCTGATTTCACCTAACAATTTTGGCCCGCCAAATCCCTATTGATTTAGTGCCTGTTTGATTCAGCTTTTGGAAAGTGAAAAAGTACTTTTTTCTACCGCAAAAGTTATTTTAAAGAAAATTAAGTATTTGACTGCAAAATCCAAAAGCACTTTTTTAATAAAATAGCTTTTTTAGAAGCTAAAATACAGTTTTTTATAAAAGCCTAAATTTAAAGCTTTTTAAAAAAATCCCTCATTTTAAATTTTTCGGGTAGACCATTTTCCGAAACTTACGTTTATAACATATCTGAAGTTTATACGTTTATCGCAAATCTTCCACAGTTCTTTGTTTTCCACAGTTCTTTTGCAAACCGATCTTCACATGAGAAAAGCAACCACCTATTTCTCAAGGGACACAACCCATATTCACATATTCACTTGGTTCATTTCAGGTACATGCTTTCTTTTGCCTTTTTGTCATTTCTCGATCTATTAGTTTTTTTTTCCCGATGTTAGTTACTTTCATTTATCGACCTGTTGATTTCATTTTCTAGGTGAATCGTTTATTCGATAATATATGATTGTATTTTGAGGAGATTGTTGTATATCCGACTATTCTTTCTACCTACGACCGATGATGTCAAGAAAGAGCATTAGAGAATTTTTGTCTGCATTTATCAGAAAAGCCAGTGAAATATATACTCATATTTTCCCTAAACTTGCTCCTAAGATTAAGCTACCGATATACACAATATTTACTTGCCTATATAAAGATATACATGCCAACTACGGAATATACACCAAAGATATGTTTACATCTAACAAACTCTAACACCCCCCTCAAGTTGGGGCATGAAGGTCCGTAATGCCTAACTTACAAAGGAAATGATCGTACTGAGGTTTACCCAAGGCTTTCGTGAAAAGATCAGCAAGCTGTGTTTTGTAACGAACAAAGGTTGTTCTAGTTGTCCTGTAATCTTCTGCTTATCACCTACGACTGATCATACTGCTTTTCTAGTTTTCTACCTACGACAGATCATACTGCTTATCTAATGACGTTTGCAGTTCACCTTTTCATTCTTGGAATGCAATCACTAGAATTCTTGCTTGTTATTTGACTGATGTAAGGTCACCCTTAACTCTCTGTAATAAATAAATTGTTGCATGCCAATTGTTTGATTATATTTCCAATTGACACCGACCAAGTCAGTTGGTTTTAAAAATGGCGGCCAAAGTTTGCTGCTTTCCATGCGTTGAACGTTAGTCGATTAATGCAGCAATACTTCTTTATACGACACAAAAATCTTTCTTTTCCTTGTGAAAAAATATCTTTTTTAGGATGAATTAAAAAAAACATACTCGATTTCCTTTTAAAAGGGAAAAAAGAAAATTGTTGTTGTCTTTAGTGATTCCTCCTTACAGTGAACACTTTTAAGCAAAGCTTATTAGTTTCTTTTTGTAATCAGCTGTTTCTTTCTTCACAATCTACGTAACCTCTTTGTATTCATTTTTTTTATAGATATTTATCATTGCCTTTTGTTTAATAACTCGATGCCTTATAAAGAGGTTATTACACTCAATTATATTATGTTTCCTCCCAAAGCTTTAGAACATGCGATGCTGGTCGCAAGCCAACATAAACAATACTGTGGGAAGTGATTCTATCTGAATTAGACCCTTCGTGTAATGGCCTACGTGCTTTTTCCTTAACAAGTGATTCTATCTTAATTAGACCCTTCGTGTAAGATAAGCATGACAGCAAGAACATATATCAGTATCACAGCAAGAACAAAACTTGAGTGCTGCATTCTCGCAAAAAGATCATGAAACTTGCAGAAAGATCATTTCTTTCTTATGTATATTTGATCTCATTTATGCTAATATGAAATGCCTGAATGTGTTCGATAGGAAAACGGTAAGGCAACAGACAAGGAGTTGCAAGAGGGTGAATCAGAGGTTTCATCACGAGTCATGAGCATGTAACTCATAACAAGTTAGGTGTTTCCAATTGTAACAAGACCACATTCTTAACTGGATGTAATCATTCCCTTGTAAAACTCAACAGGTCCTGAATTTTTAATAATTATCTTCTTCCTGAATTTTTTCTCCTTGTCAATGGTTTTGTGGTTGAAATTCTAAGGTGATGTTGTTAAGATGTAATACTTCTTTGTGATCATAAAGTCACTAATTTGAATCACAAAAACAGTTTTTTCGTAAAAAATTACAAAAGACAGGCAATGTATACTGATGAT